>APFE031277444.1:30150-63747 GCA_000404065.3 Pinus taeda | reverse complement strand
GATCCTATCAGAGTTTGGCTTTCAGCAACAGCATCCGACTACACTTTGGTGTGATAATCAAAGTGCCATTCAACTATGAAAAGATCCAGTCCAACATCAGCGTAGCAAACACATTTAACTACACATGCACTTCATTAGAAAGCTCATTCATGACCATGTTCTTGAAGTGCAATATTGTTCAACATATGATCAAGTTGCAAACATCTTTACAAAGGCTCTAACAGAGGCGAAGTTTACTAAACTTCGATTTATGGTTGGAGTTCAGGAAGTTGTCACTAAGGGGGGATAGGCTCTAGTGCCTCCTTCCTTCTCCTATTGTGTCATATTTGTAAATCCTTCAATCCTCTCCCAAGTTGTTCTTAAGGGGAGATGTTAGGATATTCCGACACATAGGAAATAGTTAAGTATAACTTGGTCTAGTACAGAGTTAGGTAAAGTGTGTTTCTTTACTATGTACTTTTGTAACTTACAATCTGACGGTCACGATATGTAGTGATCCGAGGGTTCATTCTCTCCTTGGTATTACTGACACTTGATCCATGGCTTAACACCCGATTGGTCCATGATCTCTATTTAAAGAGCATGGAGGGTCATTTGTAGGTTAACTGTTCACGAGAGAAGCTTATGTAAATTTTCATTCTTTTATTAATAAATTTCCTGAAGTGGCTACGTTGGCTTAGGCCGTGGACTGTTTCCCTCTTTGAGGGTTTTAACCACGTCAAAAATACTGGTGTATTGATCTGTGATCTGTTTGTGAGCGATGTCCCTTGGTGTTCTGTTTGAGGAACTTACCCTGTAAATTCCTACAGATGGGACACTTATTCCAAGCTGAATGTTGGACAAGACATCCTAGTGTGGGTGTTCATTTGGTTATTAATGGCTAAGGAAATTGGAAAAGGCATTGGCTAAGGCTTTGGAAATGCAAATGACATTTTTGGCACATTTATTTATGAAAATAATGGAAATTAGGAGAAAATGGAGGTGAAAGGTCACAGGTTGCGTGTGAGGAGGAAATTAAAGGAAAATAATGGAAAATAAAGAAAATAGAGGCCTTGGTGGGTTGAGTTACTAGTCCTGAATCCTTGGTTGGACAAACGCTTAGAGCCCGGCAACAACTGTGGGTTAATTTACTAGTCTTGGAGCCTTGGTTGGAACAAACGCCCTGGAGCCTTGGAAGGCATGGATAGAGACCAATTTGGTGATGGTTTGGTGATGTCTGACCGTGAGGTGGAATCACTGTTTGTTGGGTTGAGGTAGTTTGACTCTGGAAGCCCTAGATGGTTTTGGATTGATGTGTTTTATGAGGTCCCACATTCATGCTTGGAATATGCCACGAGGGTGACTGGCTAAAGAGAGTTTTGGCTCAGCTATGTCGACAGTCGGGTAGTTCATGGAAGTCCCACAACTAGTTGGCCATTGCATCAATAATATGAAGTTATTTCTCCTTGCTATTTTATGAGTATTATATTGGTTGATATGTGGATCGTATGGTTGTGATTAGATGTGGGAGGAGGGTGTTACAGAGTGGTATCAGAGCATGGTTCACCCCTCAGACTGGATGGGTTGGGTGTATTGGTCATGAATTAGGTCGTTTTCATATGTGTTTCTTGTGTTGTGAGACCATGTGCTTGTTGCATTTGCATGGTGTTGATAATGGTTGTAGTGATGTTGCCATGTGGAAGTTAATGGTGTTGTTGTGGAGTGCACTGTCAGACTATATGATTGGTTACATGTTGTTATATGTCGCTTACATGTATCATTCTTGTATGATTGGTTACATGTCACTACCTATTGCTACAAGTATTGCTTGTTTATGCTTGGTTATATGTGTTTATGCATGTGTGTGTTCCATGTTTAGGCTTGTGTGTTGTTCACATATGCGTTGGTGTATTGTCTACGTTTATGGTTGTGCATTGTCTGCATACATTGGTATGCTTTATGTAGTCATGCATGAGGCCATGGTATGTGTGGTTGACATGGTCATGCATCGATGATTGGATTCTAACTAAAATGATGGCTATAAGGTTACATGCTTATGAGTTATATTTATATATGTTGTTGTGACTATGTTATACATGCATTACATTGATTTGTTGATCTTGTAGATGAGATATCCTCCCTGAACTATGCTAAGGTACATTGGTTTATTGTGATTTTGTTTTAGCTGACATGATATACTTGCAGGAAGAATATCAAAGAAGACTAGCAAGATGGTAGACTACAACTCTCGAGACTCTGCCTATGGATCAGATGAGCAGCGTGGTGTTTGGCACTCTTCTAATGTAGCAGACACATTGAGAAGTTTAAAGGTAAAAATAATGAGTTATAAGGTAGACAATAAAAGAATCATACGTGCACAGGAGAGACAAGCACAGGTAAATGCAGTAATACTTCAGAGTTTGTCAGATTTGCAGTGACAGGGACCACATCAGATCAACCATGAACAAGAGGACATAACTAATGGGGATATGGTAGTAGGTCTCGAGGTGGTCACAGGTCAAATAGAGACAACACAATGAGAGATGGAATATTGTTGGACACTCCGGACAGGAGAGGTGATGGACACATGTACTATTCTAGTTCTGGTTCAGATAGGCACTACGATCGTCATCATTATCATCCTTATAGGAGGAGAGATAAGGGATACTTTTCATATGATTTAAAAAAAGCAAAGCCTCCTACTTTTGATTGAGATATGAAGAAATTGCATGATGCAGAGGCATGGTTGATGGCTATGAAGAAGTTCTTCAGGTTGCATGACTATTCAGAGAACATGAAAGCCATTGTAGCTACATTCAGTGTCAAAGTAAAGTAAATATTTGGTGGGAGGATGTTAAGAATGAGGAGGACTTGACTTAGAATGAGATTGAGAGGCTATTCAAGAAGATGTATCTATCATAGAGATACTTTAATGACAGGGCAAAATAATTCTATGACCTAAAGATGGGGGCTACGACGAATGATGAGTACACTAGCAAGTTCTTGGAGCTACTGACGTATGTGCCTTGCCTCACAGAGGAGAAGGCCAAGGTTCAAAGGTTCATTAGTGGATTACTAGTTGAATTCAAAGACAAGATTGAGTTTGATGAGCCTATATCATTAGAGGAGACCATCCAAAAGCTAAGGCATTGCTATGAGCAATCGAAGCACAGATCTGAGGCTGAGCCGGATTGGAAAGGTAATGTAAACAACAAAGGAAAGTGGGACAAGAAGTGAGAAGGACCTCAGGGTACATGCAATAAAGAGAATGTAGCATCATCTAAGAATTTTAGTGCATCTGATAGAGGATAGGGACATCGATTTGAGGAGCAAAATAAGGAGCTCGTGCGGTGTTGGACATGTGGAGGGGATCATCGCAGGATATATTTTCCACAGTATCAGGGTGGTAGGCCTAAGATATATAGTGCACAAGAGGTGTAGACTATTGGGGATGTTGGTTAGAGTGTTCCTCATATTTATGTAGCATTGGATAACAAACAGACATACCATCAAGCATCTATCATTGAGATGAGCGGTAAGCTTTGTGATCAAGTTATTTCTATTTTTATTGACCGTGGATCTAATTATAGCTATGTTAGTCCTGACTTGGAGGATACGTGTTGCAGATTTTCTTGTATATTCACAGCTCATGTAATGTAATAAAACACAAGATAAAAATCTACTCTACTCTTTAAACAACAGAAACCAATGATCGATGAAAACAATAATCGAAAATAGGAAGGTAATCAAAGACACATAACACAATTGTTTCTCTGGGGAAATCCACTGCTCAAATCCCCAACTATCTATTGCATTAATAATAAATCTGATTGATAATACAAAGCTTGTTCTCACAAGAACAATTCCGCACAAGTATGATCAACTCTCTGCTTCACAAGCCCACACCGACTAACACTTAGCCAATTTATGCTGCCTATTGAGCCCCTATTTCCTTGCACAATTCTTGCGAGAATTAGTCCATATTTAATTGGGAATTCCTTCTTCCATAATTGCGCAATCCAAATCTAGGTCCTCTTCTGATTGCATGCATGATATGTACATCTCAGATCATTCTACAACTGATAGTACAATGTACCTACACTCTAGTCTCAACTAGGTCTTTCTCTGAATTGACATGCATGAGTTTCTCATGAGGGAATCTTCAGTTAATTGGAGTAGCACCAAGGATGCACCAGTGCTCCAACTCACTACTAATGCTCTACTAGTTCCACAAACCGTTAGAACTAGTTTAATTGTTTATAACTTAGTAAAACCGAGTTATCTAATCACAACTCAAATAAACTCATCCTAGACCCCTAAAATTTAGGGAGAACATATGCATGACTACAGAAAGACTTCCAACTCGAAATTACTAAGCTAATTAAGTCAATTAAACTCAATTAACTATTTACAAGTTGTTATGAGAATATAATTCAATTTTAACTCCCAGTTTAATTCAAGGACAAATTAAACTGGAATTTCTTGTTTCCATTTCTCAACACTCCCTCTCAACAATAAAGGGATTATCATCTACCCCGATCCCGTCTCTGTGAAACTCGAATTTACATCTTGACAATGCCTTTGTCAAAATGTCATCATCTTGCTCCTTCGTGGGAATGTACTCCAACAACATAATCTGCCTCAATACACAATCTCTGAGATGATGATATCAAATATCAATATGCTTAGACCGATCATGAAAAACTGGATTTTCAAAGAGTTTGATACAACTCTCATGATCGCAATAAATCACAGTTGGATCCATTTGTTGACCAAAAAAACCAACTAGAATCTTCGTCATCTAGATGGCCTCATATGTTTCCTGACTTGTAGCCATTTACTCTACCTTAGGCGAACTGAGTGTCACTGATCTCTATTTCCTGCTATACCAAGAAATTGTTGCTGACCCAATAGTGAATATCCCTCCTGATGTGCTCTCCCTGTTGGATGGACTCCTTGCCCAAGCTACATCGGTGAAGCCTTGAAGCTTCACTCCCTATGTCTACCTGTACCACAATCCATACTAAGCAGTGCCCTCGATGTATCTCAACACATGCTTTGATGCCTTCCAATATAGCTTGGTAGGCCTAACCATCACTTGAATAAGTTGGTTAACTACATAGCACATATTTGGTCGTGTGTTCACCAAATACATGAGTGAACCCACAAGCTTCCCATAAACAGTAGCTTCCACTACGCCCCTAAAGTAGCATCCTCCTTCCTCCAGTTACCTGCTAGAGGAGTCTCCATGGGTTTGTTGCTCTCCATGTGGAACCTCCTGAGTATCTCATTGGGATACTTTCCCTGAGACACAAACAATTCCCCATCACCCTGCCATACTTCCATGCCCATAAAGTAATGCGTGAGCCTCATGTCCTTCATCTCAAACTCTCTTGCAAGGTCCTCCTTGCAAGACTTGATCAATTGATCATCACCTGTAAAAAACAAATCATCAAAATATAACACAATGATCAACAATTTACCTTCCACCACTATGTGGTACAGGTTCGCATCCGCTTCACTCTTGGTGAAGCCCAACCCAATGAAGTAGTTATCGATCCTGTTGTACCAAGCACAGGGTGCTTGGTTTAGCCCATACAAAGCCATCTTAAGCCGACACACATGCGACTCATGATTGAAGGACTCAAAACCTTTAGGCTGCTCTATGTACACCTATTCCTCAATTGTGCCATTAAGGAAGGATGTCTTTACATCCATTTGATGTATCTTCCAACCCATCTGTGCTAATAGTGCTAATATGGATCCGATCGATGAGTACCTTGCAACAGGATCAAATGTCTCATCATAGTCGATCCCCTCTACTTGTGAAAAGCCATGGGCCAAAAACCTAGCCTTATGCTTCTCTACACCACCAACTATAACTTTCTTTACCATGTCAAGACATCGGGAACTCACCACTGACTTGTCCTCTGGTCTCGGAACCACAACCCAAACATTATTACGAACTATGGAATCATACTCGTCCACCTTGGCATCAACCCAAACCGGCTACTGCACTGCTTCCTCAAAGGAAGATGGCTCTGTCTCAACACATCCACTCATAAGATCCATGTATCTAGTGTACCTCTTAGATGAACTTCTTTGCATGCGTTGAGATGTGGGTGCCCCCACACTCTCCCGTGCATCATGCAATAACTTGTCAACCTCTCTGGTGCGCTTTCTCCCATTTCTGGAAGACTCTGCCTGAATGGATATCTCCACTCCTGGATCCTCTACATGTGGCTGCTCCACATCAATTTGAGGCTCCTCAACCTTAGGAGCTAAAATCTCCTCAACCGCATGTAGCTCAAGCTCCCTCTCAAGAGAAACTCACATGGCCTTCTCCTCATCAAATCTGACATCCCTACAAACCAATGTCATCCTGTTGGTTGGAAAGTACGCCCTATAATTGTGGGGTGTATTAGTGTACCCCACAATTATCCCTAACTCTGTTGTCAGCTCAAGCTTCTTCAGTTCATCTTTGGTCACATGGAAATATACCGATGACCCAAAATTCCTGAAGTGACCAACATCTAGCCTCTTATCGGAATAAGCCTCCTTTGGTGTCTTCATTCCAAGAATCCGATGCGGGATACGGTTCTACACATAAACCACTGTGTTGCATGCCTCAGCCCACAAGCGTAGTGCTATGCCCTGATCATGCAACATCGCTTGTGATGCCCTACAATGCTTCTGTTCTTCCTCTCGGCGACCCCATTCTGTTGTGGGTTATGGGGTGTCGTCAACTCCAGTTTAATCCATTTTTCTTCATAGAAGTTATTAAACTCATTTGAGACATATTCACCACCATTATCACTTCTCAGATCATTGACCTTTTTTCCAAACTCTTTTTCGACCAATGCTTTAAATTCACAAAACTTTGTGAAGGTTTGATCCTTCTTCTGCATGAAAAATATCCAGCATTTACGAGAAAAGTCATCAACAAATATAACATAATATCTGTGTTTGGCAGTGGATGTTGTCGAGAATGGTCGACACACATCTGAATGGACTTGCTCTAAATTCACCTATGCTCGACCATCTCTGTCGTGAAAGGAAGCCTTAGTGTATTTTCCCAAAGTACACCCCTTGCATGTATCGACTTGCTCAAATGTACCTTTGGGAAGACCATTAATGATCTGCTTCATGATTTTCAAAGCCCTATGATGCAAGTGGCCCAATCACCTATGCCACAACTCACCAATGTCTCGACTTTGCACCTTCTCTGCTTTCATGCTCAAAGCAACACAATCCTCTACCTCCATCTTATGGAGAGTCTTAAATCTAACCTTTATCTTCTTTACTTGACCCGTGGCTATGTGTCGAAGGAACACCTTTCCTTTCGAGAAGATCACATCCTAGCCTCTATCCTCATGCATGGCGACCGATACTAAGTTTTTCTTCAACCCCGACACATACATAACATCCCTCAAGGAGAGGGGAGCAGCCTGCTCCCTCTTAAAAGTAACCATGCCCAATTTAGTAGCACTATACCTCCCATCGTCACCCATCTCGATACGCATATGGAGATATTTCTCGTCCAGGTCACTAAACAACTCCTTATCACCAGTCATGTGGAATGAAGCTCCAATGTCAACGTACCATACACTACCCGTCATTGATGACACTATGCATGCAATGAGAGTAAAGTCCAATTCGAATTAAGAGGCCAAAGCCTCACTAGCCGCTCCTCCGGAGGACTTCTTCTTGGACTTCTTGAGTGGATAATTTGTAGAAAAATGGCCTAGCTCGTGACAATGAAAACAATTAACTTTCATCATGTATTTCTTCTTACCTCCATGGAAAGAATTCGATTTGGAATGGGACACCTTCCCTTTCCTCGCCTTACCCGCTAAGGCACAATTTTTCTCATCATCAGTCTTTGATGAGGAACCATCTCTGGTGTTCTTTCTGATCTCCTCTTGCTTTGGAATGGTACGCCTTCCCTTTCCGCGCCTTACCCGCTAAGGCACAATTTTCCTCATCATCAGTCTTTGATGAGGAACCATCTCTGGTGTTCCTTCTCATCTCCTCTTGCATCAAATCCGACCACATTTATTCCAATATGGAAACTTATCCCTCCCGTTGATAGAGTCCTGATAGCTACTCAAACTCTTGAGAAAGCCTAGGAGAGCTACGCTCACAATATCATCCTTGACAACGTTTATTCCAACACTTCCAAGCTCATCACGACAATGATTGAAATTGGTCAAGTATTTTGGAATGCTCTTGCCTTTCTCCATCTTGATTTTTCAAAATTTTTCTTTCAGTGCCAACTTCCTATGGCCACTGTTGTTCTGGAATAGGTCCGTCAATGTTTTCCACATAGCATAGGAAGTTTCCTTCCCATGGAGACTCGAGACAATGTGGTCTCAAACTCCCTCAAGGATTATCTACCTCGCCTTTGCCACACACTTCTTTCGGTCAGATTATGTGCATTCGATGTTGCTAGCTTAGAAATGTCTTGTTCAATGAATTCCTTCAAGCTATTATCCTCCAACACAACCTCCATTTTGTACTTCCAGGCTATATAATTCGGGTTTCCTTCCAAGGCATACTCGAGTTGCAAACCGTAGAACGCCATCTGCTGATCCTCAAGTATACTATCTTCAACTCTGATACCATGTAGATTTTCCTTTAGATTCACAGTGCATGTAATGTACTGAAACATGAGACAATAATCTACTCTTCTCTTTAAATAACGAAAACCAATGATCGATGAGAACAATAATCAACAAGAGGAAGATAATCAAAGACACATAACATAATTATTTCTCTAGGGAAAGACACTGCTGAAAACCTCGACTATCTATTGCATTAATCAGAAATATGAGTGATAATACAAAGCTTGTTCTCACAAGAACAATTTTGCACAAGTATGATCAACTCTCTGCCTCACAAGCCCGCACTGACCAACACTTAGCCAATTCCTGTTGCTAGCTGAGCCCCTATTTCCTTGCACAATTCCTACGATGAACAACCCATATTTAATTTGGAATTCCTTCTTCCATAACTACGCAGTGCAAATCTAGGTCCCCTTCTAATTGCATGTATGATCTGTATATCTCAGATCATTCTACAGCTGATAGTACACTATCCCCGCACTCTAGTCTCAACTGGGTCTTTCTACGAACTGGCATGCATGAGTTTCTCATGATGGAATCTTCAGTTAGTTGGAGTAGCACCGAGGATGCACCAGTGCACCAACTCACTACTAATCCTCTACTAGTTCCACAAACAGTTAGAACTAATTTAACTGTCTATAACTCAAATAAACTCAAAGACACATTTGAATGTATTACTGTTTTGATCATATTGTATGTTGTTGGGCATGGATTGGTTGTACCTTCATAGAACCAAGGTGGATTGTTATGACAAAGTCATTGAGTGTCTGGATGATAATGGGGAACCAAGAGTCTTACAGGGAAAGAAGAAAGCCACATTACTTAGCATGATAACATCTATGCAGGCCAAGCGTAGTTGTACTAAAGGGTGTGTGTTATTTGTTGTGCACATTTCTCGTGAAAAAGGTATAATAAACCTCGAGGCTGCTTAAAAACCTAAGGTCCCAATGCCAGTACTTCTCGAGTGTAATTAATCAAAGATTAAATTTTTCTTGTAAATATATTGTGATTAAAATTGGAAACAATGGTTGTAGCTAAGACTAACTAAAGTTGGAAATATCTTGTAAAACAAACATAAGAACTCGTAAAATCTTTCGGGAAAAAAAGAACTGGTGAAGTCAGTCATAATATACAAGTTACCAAAGATATTCTAAAACTGGCTTCAATTTTTTCTATCGCAATCTCAAAGAATGAATTTCTTTATTGCACAATTAAGCTCATAGTTGGTGAAAGTCCATAATCGTCCTTGTAATCTAAGTCTATAACCGTAACGTAAAATGAACGAAAGATTAGGGTATCCGTTGAAAAATTAACCTTCAAATTGGTAAAGTCAACCTGAAATCCAATGATCATGGTTGGAACATGAATGCGACCAAGGATTAAGAAACTAATAGTACAAATTCACCTAAATTACAAAAAACCCTCACTGAAAAAATTCATCAACCCACGTATTACAAACACAGGAAAGAATGACTAAACTTAGGTAAATTCCACGGGGAGGAGCATTTTTCAGGCCAATTCAACAAAAATGCACATTAATTTGAACCTTACCATTATAAC
This sequence comes from Pinus taeda, assembly GCA_000404065.3. Classification (NCBI taxonomy): domain Eukaryota; kingdom Viridiplantae; phylum Streptophyta; class Pinopsida; order Pinales; family Pinaceae; genus Pinus; species Pinus taeda. Next base: position 53,584 of record APFE031277444.1, on the reverse strand, counting down.
GTGTTGAAAATTCTTCTAGAACAGTGAAAATTATTGACGAAAAATCATCCTACCTGTCTGAGGGCTTGTCTCTGGAAGTAAATAACACAAGTGGAAGTCGAAGCCTAGTCAACGCTTATCTCAACTGAGGACTCACCCTGGGCATGCATGGCCTTGATGGCTGCACTACATAAAGCATCATATGAATGCCAACAGAGGTCATCAGTTTGCCATTGCCATTCCACCAGTTGATTCCCTGAAATGGAAGAAGCTCCTGTCGCTGCTGGACTGAAATTTGAGGAAGTTGCCATGACTGTGAAATTTGAGGAAGTCGCCATGGGTGTGAATTTTGACTTTGAGGAAGACGCCATGACTGAGAGTCTCTTTAGCTTTAGCTTACTTGAAATTACGCCCACTGTCTTTTATTTATAATCATGCAGTAGCATGAATTGCTTTCTTAAATTTAATATGTACAACTAGTGTCTTTTCTGGCTTTCTTCCATGGAATTAGATTAATATATTTAAAATATAAAATAAAATATAAAATTTTCCATGTTGCACGACAAATTTTTTGGCTTGGGACCAAAGTAAAGGTTATTTTCCACAAGTTTTACTAGAAATATTATTTTTTATTCAAAATCTCGAGTTCTTCCTTAATTTTAGCCCATTGTACTCTACTCTTGTTCACTAGTTTTTTTTTTTTTTTTTTGTTCCCTAGATTTTTCGAATTTATGGGGATTGGACTAGGTGAATTTACACCATGCATGGACAAGGGGCAACCCAGAATTTACATCATCTATGGATAATGGGCACCTCAAGTGTATGTCATAGGTGACATGAGAGGGTGACATTTATGGTTTGCATGGTGTTAATCAATTCAAAGATTGTGGGAAACTATTCCCATTTTGTGGGTGCGAGAGGGGTTAGGGTTTTGATTTTGGGACCATGTTTGTTAATATTATTGCTATTTTATTATGGGTTTAATTATATAGTGTACGGATGTTTTGTTATGTGTTTTTGTGAAAAAGTGTTGTGTATTTATGAATTATTTTTTAATGGAATAATATGGTAATTTTTAATATTGTTTATTTATCTTTACGGTTAATTTGGATGAAATTTTTGTGTTATTGTTTGAATTTTTTTAGTTAGTGTATAGCTTAATGACATGATTCTAAATATTGCAAAAGTAATAGAGTGAATTTGTATTGTTAATTTGGATGCTGTATATGTGTTATTATTTGAATTTTCTTTTGTGGTAAGTATATAAATCAATGACATGACTTTAAATGTTGCGAAACTAAGAGTAATGGAGTGAACTTAGATTGTTGATGAATTAATTTGTGGTTGGATGCATTTACATCAATCTAGGACACTACCCACTTGTAACAAGTGTTGGCAATGTACCAAGGGTGAGATCTTATTTGTTACAAGGATTGACAATGTTGACACTAGACTACATTGATTTTTGTTGGACTCCTACTTGGATTCTAGTCTATCAATTAGTGCCGACAAATAATTTTGTTGATAGGACTTAATATGAGTGTAGAGTTTCCACAGGTTGAGGTAGAGGTTCTCTAAGTCAAAGATGCAAGATTGGTTTGAGGCATATATTAGGAAGTTTATTTACATGGAGCTACATTACAAGGATGGAATGTCAATCATTATAGAGAGATGGTGTTGTATGGAGATGCTACAAGGAATAAATATGATAGTTTATGGGTTGAGTTCCTAATAATCCTGTATGAGTGAATGCAACGACTTGAGGAGATGCAAGGTTATAGATTGGAAAAAAATTATTTATTGAGGGGAACCTTCCAAATCTAGTAGCGATACGACAGTTTGAACACCCAATTAGTTGATCTATATATTTTTGGATGAAGACAATGATGGAAGCACACATTGTTGAGTTTGTGGTAGAAGGATACCATTGTTATTGAAGAGATAAGGAGGAATTCAAATGAGAATCACAAGGAAAGTTGTTAAACAAGATTCCTTTCACATAAAATGTTATTGGTGGAAGAGGGTCTTTTACCCTTTAACCCAACCAACATGCTATTTTAGAAGCGTTATGTTGTGGGTTTGTCAAGATAACTGATGATGGTTTCAATGAATATGTATTAGAGAGAACAAAAAGAATAATGGGAGAGCTAAACAAGACTTAAAGAGAGCGAAGATACTAGATGGTAGTCATTTAACTAGATGCATGCAATCGTGGAACATAGCAAGAAGTTGTGAAAGGAGATTAATGAAAAGGTAAGAAATAAGGTGAGGTTGCAAGGGCTGAAGAAGTTGAAGAACAAGGATGAGTTAGCTAGCCAATGGTTGCAAGAAAGAGGGTTGATGTTGGATGTGAGTCCAACGAGGAGGAATAGTTGTGAAGGTATTGAAAGACAAACTTGAAGTATATTGCACATTGATGTTGGATACAAACATATTGCTTAGATCCTCTACAAAATAAGGTTACAGTCAAGTAGTCCTTCGAAGAACCCATGGATGTGGATACTAATGACAATGCACAACCTAATGATGTGTTGATGGTTGTATTCCAACTATTTAAGAAGAATAATGTACAGGATGTATTAAATTAATAGTGGAGCCATCTCGACACCAACAATACCCCTTGCACATCTTAAATATCACTAGGTACCATCATAGCATTATGTTAGTAATAATATGATGTTAAACAATAGTTAGCCTCTTTTTGGAGGGAATAGTGGTGGCATTGGTAATAGTCATAATCATAGTACAAGTATAAGGAGCGGTTGGATTGAAAACACTAGTTTATTTAGTAACCCATATACATAACATCCATATCTTAACCCTTCGAGTTAAATTGTAATTAATTATGTTAATGATATTTATAGCATGTATCGACATTTAAATGTTGTCATTGTGAAGTACCATATTGAACGCTTAAAAATAATATGTATGTAAATATTCCTCTGATAATTAAAAAATTGAGCAACAGGCTAGGAACATATGAGCACTAATAAGAGTTATAATACCACAAGTGGGAAAACAATGAGGGTGTTGAGAGGAATTGTCTTGCCAAATCCTTGTAAAGAAATTGAAATTTAAATATGAGCTTTTCCCCTCTTGCCCATGAACCAATTGATTGTGAATGACTAGGTAATTAGAATAGTCACCTTCATAAATATGGAAGTTGTGGTTGCAACTACAATAGTGCTTTGGAATTTAATGGAAGAAATGGGTTGAGTACATTCCTAGATTTTGAAGTTGAGCCACAAATTGCTTGGGGGACTAATGTAAATGTTGGACAATAGTAGACTACATTTATGGAAAAATATGGTAGAGAGTAGAGATCCATGGATGGAAAAGGGTGTGAAACAATCATTCATGAATAGAGAGAGACACCTACAGAGTGAAGAGACACACGAGTTCCCGAGTCGTGATAATTATGAGTTGAAGGTTGTCAATCTCGATTATAATGATGGTTGAAGCATTAGGGGTTGTTAAGCTATGTTTTGGGTGCCCAAATATGCTTGAAAAAGTACCAATCATGGATTGCAATGATGTTGGTGTGTTTTGGGCTCCCTAAAAATGAATTTTTCTTATCAAACATTTTCAAAAGAGCTTTGAACTATAGTTGGGTAGAGTGGGTCATAATTTGATATGTGCTTATTGAGAATGACAATTAAGAGGCAGGAAATCATCAAGGGACTATAAAGTAGTGAAGGGATTCCCTTTGATCCATGTGGCTCCAAAAAGGATCAAAATTCAAAGTCTTCAGATTTCTTCAAAACCAGGATCAAAATGTAGAGCTCCTCGTCCTCATACTAAGAATGTGAACAAAACTCAAATCCAAGTTCGTATGCTCACGATATTCACAGTCAAAGTTTTGGTAAACATAGCCCCACTCGCTAAATTTAGTAGGTCGCTAACTAAATTTGGAGGTCCACTAAAATCGGAGGTTTCGCTAAATTTGGCGGTTTTTAACTAAGTGACAAATTAGCACTGCGCGGTGGTCGAAACTAGCAATATTGTCACCTACTTAATTTGTCGGTGACCCTAAAAATCCGTCGACATGTTTTTGAATGATTTATTTAAAAATAAAAAAATGGGGTGGTTGGCCACCCGACTGGCAGACCGACCAACCCTCTCACCAAATATATATAAATATATTATGGGTCAACGACCCAACGACCATGCCATGTTGTGCGAGGTTGGTGGGAGTTGAACGCACACCGGCCATGGTCAACCCACCAATCGACGGCCCCAAATATAACACCAAACCTTGTAATAAAACCACAAAACTGTGATATAAACAATCGCCATAACAAATGTAATAGAACCAACATACGCCATGGGCTATTTAATCCACTCGCGAATTTTATATTTAAACCATGTTCTTTACCATTAGAATAGGAGGGTCGCATAGGAGCCATGAGCGGGAGGCACGTGCATAGGAAGAGCGGTCGAGATGTGGAACCATGACCTCAGTGGTGGAACCAGGAACTAGAGAATTTTGGAGGAATTTTTTAGATTCCCTTGGCATTGATTTTTGGCAATGGCAAAAATATGCCAACTTTATACTCAGATTAACCAAAATTTCGCCAGGAATTTGATGGTGCAGGCGGTTTTTTGATATGAGCAGCCATTTTCCAAAGATTGACATTCAATAATGGAATCACAAAGGTGGAACCTTGACACAAGAATCTGAAGGGAATCTTTTAGATTCCATGAGGCCCAAAATTGACAGTTTCAGAATCAAGCCAAATTTATGTTCATATGACTCATTTTTTCACGAGGAACATGATGACATAATCAGTTTCTTCATTTGAGCCACGAATTTTTAGTCAACCCTCATAAGAGAATCTTTGAGGAACCTTTGAGATACCGGGGAGCCCAAATTTGATCGAGGCAGAAAGGGGTCGTGTTTATACTCATATTTAATGATTTTTTGCTAGGAACACGATGGTGCATGTCATTTATTCATTTGATTAGTCGATTTTGAGGTCATCCCCATACTTGGAAGTATAAGGTGAATTGTTTCCATGTGTTCATTTGATTTTTGTTGAGATGATAATTTATTACGAGATCCATGTATGCCACTTTGTGAGAGGATCAGTGTATGCCACTTTATGTGAGAGATTGTTATTTTGTCATGTTGAAGGAGAAATTTTATGAGTGAGAGTTCTTATAGAAAAACTTCTCCTGGGAGAGACCATGCCACTAAAAATAAGGGGGTTCATCCTTGTATTGACAAATATTGCATCATGTAATCATCATCTTCTTGCAACAACTAAGCAAACATCCTTCCCACTCTTGACATCGAGCATGAAGACGTAACCCACACTATGTGAACTTCGTTATCATATTGTGTGTTTATGGTTGTTCATGATTATTTGTTTCTTGTTTCATGATGATGGTTTGTTGAAGTTGTTTAGAACATGCATTGCTCATGATTTCACAAGCAAATGTAAGTGTCAGTAAAAGGTCCTGTATAATGGGGATTTTTGTTTGAACGCATTCATGAAAAATTCTTGGATCAAGTGGTATCAGAGCAGTTTGACCCTTTTTCCATCGATTGTGAATTGAGCGTGCAACAAGAAGGGAAATGGAGGATAACAAAGATCTCTACGAGGCCTTCTACAAGATGGAAAACATGGTAGATATATTGCTTGATGATTATGAAGAGAAAATGGAAAAAGAGAGTAGAGGACGATGCTCCATCTCCACCTTTGGGTGAATATTCTTCTTCTTCTCATTTTTCAAATGAAGATATCAACGAGAGCCATCATGCAAAGAATGTTGAATTGAGGAGACTTATACAAGAAGCAGAAGAGGAGAAAAAGAGTTTGCAACTTCAATTACGAGTCATAGAAGAGGCCTTGGAAAATATGAAATGCAACGAAGGCTTACAAAGCCATCATCACCTGTTTCATAATCAACCACTAAGGTAAACATTGTTGATAGTTCTTCAGTTTCATTTTCACATGATTTTATTTCTGTTGGAAGCATTGAGTTACCCATTTCAAGAACCGACATGAGACTCCTTACGAAGATGGGGTATAAAGGAGGAGGACATGGTGTTAATGGCCAAGGAATGACTCAACAATTAGAGATTGTATAAAGGCCCTGATTTGCATGATTGGGGTACATTGAAGGAGAGCGTTTGAAGGCAACAAAAGTAAGGGGTTATTCATATAAAGAATCGAAGCCATTGCCGGAACCATTGAGAAAAGAGGATGATGTAAGCACATCACAATCTTCCCATGACAGTGACCATTGCAGAAGAAGAGCTAACGGAATTTCTTCTCACCAAATTCGCACCAGAGGCAACCATGCAAAGTATAAAAGGTCTAGGTATTGTAATGTTCGTTTTGATTACAAGAAGATTAACGATGAGCAGAACTTGTGGCATAGAAAACCATGTACTTGTGGTGGATTTTATAACCATGTTGTTTCCAAAAAGAATGGCAACAAGGAAGAGGACAAGACATGAAAACCCTTCTCCACATCAAGGTAGGGAGAAGCTCAGGCAGATCTGCAGGAAGAAGAATTTTTGCAGTCATTGCAACAAGAGTTGACATCAAAGAGGCACATGTTGGGAGCTCCATCCAGAGCAGTGACCGAAGGAAGACTAGAAGGAACCTGAAAAGGAATCTGTTAGTGAAGAAAATCAACGATAAAGCTATATATAGGAAGAGAGCCCATTAACCTGGTTGGGTAAGAGATGTGTAGTATTTTTGAGTAGTTAAGTTTGGCCACATTTGTAAATCATATATTGTGAAATGATTGTAAAAGTGATGAAGTGTTTGTCATCACTTATGAATGCAACATGATGATGTTTTTGGTCCTTTTTTTATATAGTTGGAGTATTTGTTTCTATATGATTTTGATGTAAACTTGACCAAAGAGTTTGTTATAAACTCTTGGCAAGCATGGGGTTTGTTTGGGTCATTATAGGTCATGTAATTGAACATGTATTTTGCAAGATGTACTACAGGTTTACATAAAGTACAGGTTTCGGTTCATCACGTATGGCTCCAAAGTACAAAGGTGAAGGATAATGAAGTATGGCTTGTTAGGGAACTTGTTCTGTAGACGAGGGAGTACACCATATTGTAGATAATGTTCATGCTTTGGGAGGACCAAAAGCTCCTCAGTGGGGAGGAATGATGCAGGTGGCTCTAGAAATGATCAGAATTCAAAGTCTTCGATTTTGTCGAAACGAGGGCCAGAGTGTAGAGCTCGTCTTCTTGATACCAACAATGTGAACAACATTCAAATTTAAGTTCATATGCTCAATATATTTACAATCAAAGTTTTGGTCAACTTGGCCCCACTGACTAAATTTAGTAGGTTGCTAACTAAATTTGGAGGTCTGCTAAAATAAGAGGTTTTGATATATTTCGTGGTGTTAACTTACTGACAAATTGGCACTACGCGGTGGTCAAAATTGTTGGCTAATTAATTTTTTCAATGACCTTAAAAATTCATCGAAGGGTTTTTGAATGATTTGTTTGAAAAAAGGGATGGGGTGGCAAGCCACCTGACTGGAGGACATGCCAACCCTATCACCAAATATATATTAATATATATAATTATATTATGGATCAATGGCCTAATGACCATGCCACATTATGCGAGGTCAACAGGAGTTGAACCCACATAGACTGGGGTCGACCCACCAACTGACAACCCCAAATATAACACCAAACCTTGTAATAAAACAATGAAACCGTAATATAAACAACTACCACAACAAATGTAACGAAACTAGCATACACCATGTGTTAAAAGTAGAGCGGTGATGGGTCGACCCAGGGACCTTTGCCCATCCAATAGTCTACCAACCACGGGCCAATCAGTGTGCCCCATGTGGGCCTTGTTTAATTCGCTAGCGAATTTTATATTTAAACCATATTCTATACCATTTGACCTGGAGGGTCGCGGAGGAGCCACAAGTGGGAGGCAAAACATAGGGACAGAGGCTGAGATGTGGAACCATGACCTCAATGGTGGAACCATGAACTAGAGAATCTTGGAGGAATCTTTTAGATTCGCTTGGAGTTGATTTTTTCAGTGGCAAAAATATGCCAACTTTATACTTAGATTAACTGAAAGTTTGCCCAAAATTTGATGGTGCAAACAGTTTTCTAATTTAAGTAGTATTTTTTCTAGATACAAACATTCAACAGTAGAACCATGAAGGCAGAACCTTGACGCAAGAACCTGTAGGGAATGTTTTAGATTCCATGATACCCAAAATTGACATTTTCAAAACAAGGCCGATTTAATACTCATCTTACTCAATTTTTCGCAAGAAATGCGATGGTGAAATCAATTTCTTCATTTGAGCCATGAATTTTCATTCAACCCTTAGAAGAGAATATTTGAGGAATCTTTGAGAGTCCAAGGGAGTCTAGATTTGACCGAGGCAAAAATGGGTCATGTTTATACTCATATTTCACAATTTTTATCCAAGAACGCAATGACACATGTCGTTTCTTCATCCGAGTAGTCGATTTTTAGGCCATTCCCGGACAGGGAGGTATAAGGTGCATTATTGCCATGTGCTCATTTGATTTTTGTTGAGATGATGATTTGATTCTGAGATCCATGTATGCCACTTTGTGAGAGGATCATTCTATGCCACTTTATGTGAGAGATTGTTATTTTGTCATGTTGAAAGAGACTTTTATGAGTGAGATTTCTTATAGAAGAACATCTCCCATGAGAGACATGTCACTCTAGATAAGGGGGTTCATCCTTGTATTGACAAATATTGCATCATGTACTCATCATCTTCTTACAACAACTAAGGAAGCAACCCCCCCACTCTTGACACCAAGCCCGAAGATGTAGCTTACAATGGATGAACTTTGTTATCATATCGTGTTTTTTGGTTGTTCATGATTATTTGTTTCTTGTTTCATGATGATGGTTTGCTAAAGTTGTTTAGAATATGCATTGCTCATGATTTCACAAGCAAATGTAAGTGTCAGTAAAAGGTCTTGTATAATGGGGATTTTTGTTTGAAAGCACTCACGAAAAATTCCTGAATCAAGTGGTGTCAGAGCAGTCAGACATGCCAGGGATTGTGAATTGAGCGTGCAACAAGAAGGGAAATGGAGAACAAAAAATATCTCTACGAGGCCTTCCACTGGATAGAAAACATGGTATACATACTTTTGAAGATTATGAGGAGAAAATGTGAAAAGAGAAAAAATAGAAAGAGAGAGAAGGATGATGATCCATCTCCATCTTTGGGTCAACATTCTTATTCTACATCTTCTTGTCATCATTCAAATGAAGAGATCAACGAGAGCCTTCAGCAAGGAATGTTGAATTGAGGAGATGTCTATAAAAATAAAAAGAGGAGAATAAGAGATTGTAGATTCAATTATGAGCTGCAGAAGAGGCCTTGGAAAAGATGAAGTGCAATGAAGGCTTAGCAAAGCCATCATCTCCCGCTTCAAAATCAATTGTTGAGGTAAACAAAGTTGATAGTTCTTCAATTTCATTTTCTCATGATGTTATTTATGTTGGAAGCATTGAGGTACCCATTTCAGGAACTGGCAAGAGGCTCCTTACCAAGGTGGGGTATAAAGGAGGAAAACTTGGTGTTAATGGCCAAGGAATGACTCAACCATTGGAGGTTGTACAAAGGCCTCGATTTGCAGGATTAGGGTATATTGAAGGAGAGTGTTCGAAGGCAACAAAAGAAAGGGGTTATTCAGATAAGGAATCCAAACCATTGCCAAAACCATCGAGAAAAGAGGATGATGTAAACACTTCACAATATTCTCATGACAGTGAGCATTGCAGAAGAAGAACTAAGGAAAGTTGTAACAACCCTCGTGAAAATTCCATGTAATAAAAGCTAACAAAGGAAACATAATAACCATGGTTGATGGGAGACTTATTCCAAGCTGAATGTTGGGCAAGACATCCTAGTGTGGGTGCTCATTTTGTTATTAATGGCTAAGGAAATTGGAAAACGAAATGGCTAAGGCTTTGGAAATGCAAATGGCATTTTTGGCACCTTTATTTATGAAAATAATGAATATTAGGATAAAATGGAGGTGAAAGGTCACAGGTTGCATGTGAGGAGGAAATTAAAGGAAAATAATGGAAAATGAATAAAATAGAGGCCTAATTGATAAAAAGGCTTCCGAGGATTAGTTGGTAACCTTTTATCAATTCAGTTTAGAGCTCTCTCATTATTCTCTATCTCACTCAATCTTGGACACTTAGAGTTTTCTTGGAGCACTCTTGGAGGGTGTGGCATACTTGGATTTTTTGAGCAAGAGGGCAAAGGAAGAGCATGAAAGTGCAAGAGGACATCGAGACCAGTAGCTACAATGAGTTTTCTCTTGCAAGTACCGAGTTGCAAGTATGTTTTCCTCACTAGTTTTGGCATGCATGGCATGTGCATGTGGTTTATTAGTCCTGATCTGTCACTCGTGTGGAGGATTGCCTAGATTGACAGTGGATTTGCCTAGCCTTGCCATTTCTTGGAGAGCCATGGTGTTGTGGGTTCATTTTGCTTTGTTTTCTAGTTGCTTCTCATGTTTCCTTGGCTTGGGTTGAGTTACTAGTTTCTAGAGCCTTGTTTCGACAAAGGCTATGGAGCCCTGTAACAACTTGGGTTGAGTTATTAGCCTTGGAGCCTTGGTTGGACAAACACTTTGGAGCCCTTGGTGGGTTGAGTTACTAGTCCTAGAGCCTTGGTTGGACAAACACTCTAGAGCCCGACAACAACTATGGGTTAAGTTACTAGTCTTAGAGCCTTGGTTGGAACAAACGCTCTGGAGCCATGGAAGGCTTGGATAGAGACCAATTTGGTGATGGTTTCGTGATGTCCAATCATGAGGTGGAATCATTGTTTGATGGGTTGAGGTAGTTGGACTTTGGAAGCTGTGGATGGTTTTGGATTGATGTGTTTTATGAGATCCCACATTCATGCTGAATATGCCATGAGGGTGACTGGTTGAAGAGATTTTTGGCTCATCCATGTTGACGGCTGGGTGATTCATGGAAGTCCCACAACTAGTTGGCCATTGCGTCAATAATATGAGGTTATTTCTCTTTGTTATTTTATGAGTATTATACCGGTTTATATGTGAATCATATGGTTGTGATTTCCTTGGCATTTATGTTGCTATTATGTTGGTTATGTATGTGTTTTATGACAGTCGCTATGTATGGCTCTCATCATGTTTTTACTTGTAAACGAATGAACAATGTATCTATGACCTAATGGATGAAATGGAAGCTAATGTGTTGAGGCATCAATGCTGATTAGCAATTCTCAGATGAGTATGAGACCCATATGCTTAGATCTTTCGGTCACACCTATAGATTACATATGCATAATATGTTTGACGAAATGCCTATCATGGCTAGTAGAGGTCCATCCAAGGTCTTATTCAAGTAATTTCATTTGTATTTCCATTTCCCTGTTATCTTGTTGTTCTAAGAGTTTCATTCAATTCTAGATAGTGACCTGGACTCTGGGCCTGAAAAAGTGGCTCAAATCCTGCGGACATTGGCACAAAACTGTGCAATTTAGTCCCTGGACGCTGGCATGCCTTGTCATGAGAGCATCTAAAGCCTCCTGGACACTGTCATGCCCATATCATGGGAATGTACGAGAGTCAAGTGGTCTAAAAGCTTAGTGGGACCTAGGGGCTGATTGGCAGAAAGGTTGGGATGGTTCCTAAGGGTCCTAATGTTGATGTTGAAGGTCTGTACGATGTGTTTCTATCGGTTATAGTTCCTTAACGTGACTTAGGAGGTCGAATCATATCATATCGGCCTCTCGTCACATGTTTAGCCTGGTTGGCTAATTACTTAACTAGATGTGAGAGGAGGGTGTTACAAAGTGGTATTAGAGCATGGTTCACCCCTCAGACTAGATGGGTTGGGTGTGTTGGTCATGAATTAGGTCGTTTGCATATTTGTTTCTTGTGTTGTGAGACCATGTGCTTGTTGCATTTGCATGGTGTTGATAATGGTTGTAGTGATGTTTCCATGTGGAAGTTGATGGTGTTGTTGTGGAGTGCATTGTCATGAGTATATGACCGGTTACATGTTGTTATATGTCGCTTACATGTATCATTCTTGTATGAATGGTTACATGTTGCTACCTATTTTTACAAGTATTTCTTGTTTTTGCTTGGTTATATGTGTTTATGCGTGTGTAGGGTCCATGTTTAGGGTTGTATATTGTTCACATATGTGTTGGTGTATTGTCTACATTTATGGTTGTGCGTTGTCTACATACATTGGTATGCTTGATGTAGTCACGCATGAGGTCATGGTATGTGTGATTGACATGGTCATGCATTGGTGATTGGATTCTAACTATAATGATGGATATAAGGTTACATGCTTATGATTTATATTTCTATATGTTGTTGTGACTATGTTATACATTCATTACATTGATTTGTTGATCTTGTAGATGAGATATCCTCCTTGAACTATGCTAAGGTACATTGGTTTATTGTGATTTCGTTTTATCTGACATGATATACCTTGCAGGAAGAATATCAAAGATGACTAGCAAGATGGTAGACTATAGCTCTCGAGACACTGCCTATGGATCATATGAGCAGCCTGGTGTTGGGCATTCCTCTGATCTAGTAGACACACTGAGAATATTAAAGGCAGAAATAAGGAGTTTTAAGGTAGAAAATGAAAGAATCATACATGCATGGGAGAAACAAGCATAGGTAAATGCAATAATACTTCAGATCTTGTCGGATTTGCAGAGACATGGACCACATCAGATCAGCCATGAACATGATGACATAACTTATGGGGAATATGGTAGTAGGTCTCGTGGTGGTCACATGTCAAATAGAGACAACACAATGGGAGATGGAAGATTGTTGGACACTGCGGATAGGAGAAGTGATGGACACAGGTACTATTCTAGTTCTGATTCAGATAGGCACTACGATCATCATCACTATCATCCTTATAGGATGAGTGATAAGGGATACTTGTCATATGAGTTTAAGAAAGAAAAGCCTCCTACTTTTGATGGAGATATGAAGAAATCATAGGATGCAAAGGCATGGTTTATTGCCATGAGGAAGTTCTTTAGGTTGCATGACTATTCAGAGAACATGACAGCTAGAGTAGCTACATTCAGTTTCAAAGTAAAGTAAATATTTGGTGGGAAGATGTGAAGAATGTCAGATGTATTCATGAGGAGGACTTGACTTAGAATGAGTTCGAGAGGTTATTCAAGAAGAAGTATCTATCAGAGAGATACTTTGACGACATAGCAAATAATTCTATGAGCTAAAAATGGGGTCTATGATAGATGATGAGTACACTGTCAAGTTCTTGGAGCTACTGAGGTATGTGCCTTGCCTCACAAAGGAGAAGGCCAAGGTTCAAAGGTTCATTAGTGGATTACTATTTGCGTTCAAAGACATGATTGAATTTGATGATCCTATATCATTTGAGGAGACCATCCAAAATCCAAGGCATTGCTATGAGCAATCGAAGCACAGATCTGAGGTTGAGCCAGATTGGAAAGGTAATGCAAAGAACAAAGGAAAATGGGACAAGAAGTGAGAAAGACCTTAGGGTACAAGCAATAAAGAGAATGTAGCATCATCTAAGATGTTCAATGCATATGATAGAGGATAGGGACATTGATCTGAGGTGCAAAATAAGGAGTTCATGTGGTGTTGGACGTGTGGAGGGGATCATCGCAGGATAGATTGTCTAGAGTATCAAGGTGGTATGCCTCAAATATATAGTGTACAAGAGGCGTAGACTGTTGGGGATGTTGCTAAGCATGTTCCTCGTATTTATGTAGCATTGGATAACAAACAAACAGATCATCAGGCATCTATCATTGAGATGAACATTAAGCTTTGTGACCAAGTTATTTCTATTTTGATTGACCATGGATCTAATTATAAATATGTTATTTATGACTTGGTGGATACGTGTTGTAGATTTTCTTGTAGATTCACATCTCATGTAATGTACTAAAACTCAAGACAAGAATCTACTCTACTCTTTAAATAGCGGAAACCAATGATCGATGAAAATAGTAATCGACAAGAGGAAGATAATCAAAGACACATAACACAATTTTTTCTCTGGGAAAAGCCACTGATCAAAACCTTGACTATCTATTGCATCAATAAGAAATCTGAGTGATAATACAAAGCTTGTTCTCACAAGAAAAATTCCGCACAAGTATGATCAACTCTCTGCCTTACAAGCCCACACTAACTAACACTTAGCCAATTTCTGCTACCAGTTGAGCCCCTATTTCCCTGCGCAATTCTTGTGAGTAATAATACATATTTAGTTGGGAATTCCTTCTTCCATAATTCGCAATCCAAATATAGGTCCTCTTCTTATTGCATGCATGATATGTACTTCTCGTATCATTCTACAACTGATAGTACAATGCCCTTGCACTCTAGTCTCAACTAGGTATTTCTCTGAACTGACATACATGAGTTTCTCAAGTGGGAATCTTCAGTTAACTAAAGTAGCACCGAGGATGCACCAGTGCACCAAATCACTACTAATCCTCTACTAGTTCCACAAACGATTAGAACTAGTTTAATTGTCTATAACTTAGTCAAAGCGAGTTATCTAATTACAACTCAAGTAATCTCATCCTGGACCCCTAAAATTTAGGGAGAACATATACATGACTACACAAAGACTTCCAACTTGAAATTACTAAGATAATTAAGTCAATTAAACTTAATTAACTATTTACAAGTTGCTATGAGAATAGAATTCAATTTTAATTCTCAGTTTAATACAAGGACAAATTAAACTGGAATTTCTTGTTTCCATTTCTCAACACTCCCTCTCAACAAGAAAGGGATTATCATCTACCCCGATCCTGTCTCTGTGAAAATAGAATTTACATCTTGACAATGCCTTTGTCATAATGTCATCATCTTGCTCCTTTGTGGGAATGTACTCCAACAACATAATCCTCCTTAATACAAAATCTCTGAGATGATGATATCGGATATCAATATGCTTGGACCGATCATGAAAAACTAGATTTTCATAGAGTTTGATACAACTCTGATTATCACAGTAAATCACAGTTGGATCCATTTGCTGACCAAACAAACCAACCAGAATCTTCCTCATCTAGATGGCCTCACATGTTTCCTGACTTGCAGCCATGTACTTTGCCTCTGTCGAACTGAGTGTAGCTGATCTCTGTTTCCTGCTATACCAAGAAATTGTTGTTGACCCAATACTGAATATCCCTCTTGATGTGCTCTCCCTGTCGGATGGACTCCCTGCCCAATATATATTGGTGAAGCCTTGAAGCTTCACTCCCTATGTCCGTCTGTACCAAAATCCATACTGAAGAGTGCCCTTGAGGTATCTCAACACATGCTTTGACACCTTCCAATACAACTTGGTAGGCCTAACCATCACTTGAATAAGTTGGTTAACTGCATAGCACATATCTGTTCGTGTGTTCACCAAATACATGAGTGAACCCACAAGCTTCCTATAAACAGTAGCTTCCACTACATCCCCTGAAGTAGTATCCTCTTTCCTCCATTTACCTACTGGAGGAGTCTCCATGGGTTTGTTGCTCTCCATGTGGAATCTCTTGAGTATCTCAATGGCATACTTTCCGTGAGACACAAACAATTCCCCATCACCCTGCCATACTTCCAGGCCTAGAAAGTAATGCATGAGCTCCATGTCCTTCATCTTAAAATCTCTTGTAAGGTCCTCCTTGTAAAACTTGATCAACTGATCATCACCTATCAAAAACAAATCCTTGACATATAACACAATGATAAAAAATTTACCTTCCACCACTATGTGGTATAGGTTCACATCTGCTTCACTCTTGGTGAAGCCCAACCCAGTGAAGTAGTTACCGATCCTATTGTACCAAGCACAGGGTGCTTGCTTTAGCCCATACAAAGCCCTCTTGAGCCAGCACACATGCGACTCACGGTTAAAGGACTCAAAACCTTCAGGTTGCTTTATGTACACCTCTTCCTCAATTGTGCCATTAAGGAAGGATGTCTTTACATCCATTTGATGTATCTTCCAACCCATCTACGCTAATAGTGATAATATGGATATGATCAATGAGTACCTTGCAACAAGATCAAAGGTCTCATCATAGTCGATCCCCTCTACTTGTGAGAAGCCACGGGCCACAAACCTGGCCTTATGCTTCTCTACACTACCATCTGTAGCTTGCTTTACCTTGTAAAACCATCAGGAGCTCACCATTAACTTGTTCTATGGTCTCGAAACCACATCCAAAACAATTTTATGAACTATGGAGTCGTACTCATCCACCATGGCATCAACACAAAACGACTGCTGCACTACTTCCTCAAAGGAATATGGCTCTATCTCAACACATCCGCTCATAAGAGCCATGGATCCAGTGTACCTCTCAGGTGAGCTTCTCTACATGCGTTGAGATGTGCTCCCACATTCTCCTGTGCATCACGCAATAACCTCTCAACCTCTCTGGTGCACTTTCTCCCATCTCTGGAAGACTCTGCCTGAGTGGATGCCTCCACTCCTGGATCCTCTGCATGTGGCTGCTACATCAATCTAAGGCTCCTCAACCTTAGGAGCTAAAATCTCCTGAACCGCATGTAGCTCAAGCTCCCTCTCAAGAGAAACTCGCATGGCCTTCTCCTCATCAAATCTGACATCCCTACGAACCAATGTCTTCCTAATGGTCAACAAGTACACCCGATAGTTGTGAGGTGTATCAGTGTACCCCACAAATATCCCCAACTCTGTTGTCGGCTCAAGCTTTTTCTGTGCATCTTTGGTCACATGGAAATATATCAATGGCCCAAAAATCTTGAAGTGACCAACATCTAGCCTCTTATCAGAATAAGCCTCCTTTGGTGTCTTCATTCCAAGAATCCGATGTAGGCCACTGTTCTACACATAAACCATTGTGTTGCATGTCTCAGCCCACAAGTGTAGTGGTAGGCCCTGATCATTCAAAATCGCCTATGATGCCCCTACAATGCTTATGTTATTCCTCTCATCCACCCCATTCTGTTGTGGGTTATGGGGTGTCGTCAACTTCCATTTAATCCCTTTTGCTGCACAAAAGTTATTAAAATCATTTGAGACATACTCACCACCGTTATCACTCCTCAGATGATTAACCTTTTTGCTAAACTCTTTTTCAACCAATGCTTTAAATTCACAAAACTTTGTGAAAAGTTTGATCCTTCTTCTGCATAAAAATATTCATCATTTACGAGAAAAGTCGTCAAAAAATATAACATATACCTGTGTTTGACAGTGGATGTCTCGAGAATGGGCCACACACATCTGAATGGACTTCCTCTAGAATCACCTATGCTCGACTGTCTCTGTCGTGAAAGGAAGCCTTAGTGTATTTTCCCAAAGTACATCCCTTGCATGTATCAACTTGCTCAAGTGTACCTTTGGGAAGACCAGTAGAGATCTGCTGCATGATTTTCAAAGCCCTATGATGCAAGTGGCCCAATCGCCTGTGCCAGAACTCGCTAATGTCTCGGCTCTACACCTTCTCTGCTTTCATGCTTAAAGTAGCACAATCCTCTACCTCCATCTTATATATATTCTTAACTCGAATCCCTATCTTCTTTACTTGACCCGTGGCTATGTGTCGAAGGAACACCTTTCCTTTTGAGAAGATCACATCATAGCCTCTATCCTCAAGTGTGGCGATTGATACTAAGTTTTTCTTCAACCTGGGCACGTACATAACATCCCTCAAAGAGAGAGGAGCACCCTGCTCCCTCTGAAAAGTAAATGTGCCCAATTCAGTAGCACTATACCTCCTATCTATTGGGTGTGGAGCATGATTGTTCAGATGTCTTTGCTTCAGCCGGATGTATACTCCAGGAAGTTTGTACACCCCTCCACATGGGGGGGTGTGGGGGGGACTTGTCCCCCCTGCGGGGGTTTGGGGGGGCCGATCCCCCCCGGCTAGGGGGTCTGGGGGCCAACGATCCCTTGGTAGGGGTTTCCAGGGCAACGCCCCCGAAGCTAAAAACAAATGTAAAATTGCCTTGTAAAAGTATAGTAATTTCTAGTCAATCTGGGCCGTTCATTAGGCGGATGATCTGACGGTAGAACTTATGTTTAGTTTAGGTTTTTTGCCCTAGAAGGAAACCCCTCTCTTTGTATGAGGGCATTGTATTTGAGGCTGTGTAATAGATGTGTATTCTCTGAGCGAGAAACAAAGAGGTGAGACTGTGAGAGAAAATAGAGGATATTACAGTGGATCTACTGTAGGTTGCGTCCCTTCATTTTGTTGGATAACAGAAAGGAAGGACTGGGTGTTCGAGGTGGACGTAGCCCAAACTGGGTGAACCATGTATATATGTGTCTATCTTGTTTTATGTGTTTATATTTCTGCAATAGTTTATGTGTTCCATTGCTCCGTAATATATAATTTTCTAACACCATCATCACCCATATCGATATTCATATGGAGATCTTTCTCCTCCAGGTCATTGAGCAAATCTTTAACACCAGTCATGTGGAATGAAGCTTCATTTTCAAGGTACCATACACTACACAACATTGATGACACCATGCATGCAATGAGAGTAAAGTCTAATTCGAATTGAGAGGCCAAAGCCTCACCACTCGCTCCTCCTGAGGAATTCTTTAGCAGACAATTTGTAGAAAAATGACCTAGCTCGTGACAGCGAAAGCACTTAAATTTCGTCATGTCTTTCTTCTTACCTCCATGGAAAGAATCCTATTTGGAATGGGATGCCTTCCCTTTCCCTTTCCTCACCTTACCTGCTAAGGCACAATTTTCCTCATCATCAATCTTTAATGAGGAACCATCTATGGTGTTCCTTCTGATCTCCTCCTACATCAAATTCGATGACATTCGTTCCCAATATGGAAACTTCTCCCTCCCATTGATAGAGTCTTGATAGCTATTCAAACTCTTGGGAAGGACTAGGAAAGCTAGGCTCACAATATCATCCTCGGCAACATTTATTTCAACACTTCCAAGCTCACCACGAGAGTGAGTGAACTTAGTCAAGTATTTTGGAATGCACTTGCCTTCATCCATCTCGATTTTTCAAAGTTTCTCTTTCAGTGAAAACTTCCTATGGTCATTGTTGTTTTGGAATAGGTCCATCAATGCTTTCCACATAGCATAGGAAGTTTCCTTCCCATGGAGACTCGAGACAATGTGGTCTTGAATTCCCTCAAGGATTATCCACCTCGCCTTCGCCACAGACTTCTTCCATTCCGTGAGATTATGTGCATCTAATGCTGTTGGCTTAAGAATGTCTTGATCAACGAATTCCTTCAAGCCATTATCCTCCAGCACAACCTCCATTCTGTCCTTACAGGATATATAATTTGAGTTGCCTTCCAAGGCATACTCGAGCTGCAAATTGTAGAACACCATCTGCCGATCCTGAAGTATGTATTGCAAATTCGAATTTCACCTGTAACCCAAAAATTAAAACTTTGAAATCTCCTCTAGTATACTGTCTTCAACCTTGATACCATGTAGATTTTCCTGTAGGTTCACAACTTATGTAATGTACTAAAACACAAGACAAGAATCTACTCTTCTCTTTAAACATCGAAAACCAATGATCGATGAAAACAATAATCGACAAGAGGAAGACAATCAAAGACACATTAAACAATTATTTCTCTGGGGAAAGACACTGCTCAAAACCTTGACTATCTATTGCATTAATAAAAAATATGAGTGATAATACAAAGCTTTTTCTCACAAGAACAATTTTGCACAAGTATGATCAACTCTCTGCCTCACAAGCCCACACTAACCAACACTTACCCAATTGTTGCTGCCTGCTGAGCCCCTATTTCCTTGCGCAATTCCTATTATGAATAACCTATATTTAATTGGGAATTCCTTCTTCCATAACTGTGCAATCGAAATATAGGTCCTCTTCTGATTGCATGTATGATTTGTACATCGCATATCATTCTACAACTGATAATACATTGTCCCCGAACTCTAGTATCAATTGGGTATTTCTCTGAATTGACATGCATGAGTTTCTCATGATGGAATCTTTAGTTAGCTGGAGTAGCACTGAAGATGCACCAGTGCACCAACTCACTACTAATCCTCTACTAGTTCCACAAACAGTTAGAACTAGTTTAACTGTCTATAACTCAGTTAAACTAATTTATCTAATTACAACTCAAATAAACTCATCCCAGACCCCTAAAATTTAGGGAGAACATATGCATGACTACAGAAAGGCTTCCAACTCGAAATTTCTAAGCAAATTAAGTCAATTAAACTTAATTAACTATTTACAAGTTGCTATGAGAATATAATTTGATTTTAATTCTCACTTTAATTCAAGGATAAGTTAAACTGGAATTTCTTGTTGTCATTTCTCAACAAGTGTGGTTTGAGTAAGAAATTGCATGCAAAATCTTGGTTAGTGAAGTTGGCTACAGGCACAAAGAAGCGAGTTCACCATTGGGTAAGAGCTTGTGCATTTGATTTGAATGGTATGCCTACCATGACACATTTGAATGTATTACCGTTGTGATCATACGGTATGTTGCTGGGCATGGATTGGTTGTACCTTCATAGAACCAAGGTGGATTTTTATGACAAATTCATTGAGTGTGTGGATGATAATGGGAAATAAAGAGCCTTACAGGGAAAGGAGAAAGCCACATTAGTTAGGATGGTAACAACTATGTGGGCCAAGTGTAGTCATACGAAAGGGTGTGTGTTATTTGTTGTGCACCTTTCTAGTGACAAAGGTAAGGAAGTTGAGGATGCAGATGTTTTGACCAGGTACCTAGTTATACAACATTTCTAAGATGTATTTCCTGAAGACATTTTAGAATTTCCGCTTCACAGGGAGGTAGACTTTTCTATTAAGTTGGTGCTAGGGGCAGCTCCGACATCAAAAGCACCTTACAGGATGAGTACACCTGAGTTGTTATGGTTGACGTTGCAGTTGAAGGAAATGTTGGAGAAGGGATACATTAGGCCAAGTGTATCACCTTGGGGTGCACATGTATTGATTGTGAAGAAGAAAGATGGCACTCTTAGATTATGCATTGACTACAGGCAGTTGAAAAAAGTGACCATCAAGGACAAGTATCCGTGACTGAGGATTGAAGACTTTTTTCAATCAACTAGAGGGATTGGCAGTGTTCTCGAAGATTGATCTAAGATTTAGATATCGTCAAGTACGCATTAAGGAAGAGGACATTTACAAGACAACCTTCCAGACCAGGTATGGGCATTATGAGTTTGTTGTAGTTCCATTCGGTTTGATTAATGCTCCAACTACTTTTATGTGCTTGATGAACAATGTGTTGCATCTGTATTTGGATAAGTTTGTTATTGTGTTCATTGATGATATATTGGTATATTCTAAAAATGGGGAAGAGAATGCTGAGCATTTAGCAGAAATGTTGAGATTGTCGAGAGAGAATCAGTTGTATGCTGAGCTCAGGAAGTGTAGTTTCTTTCAGACTGAGGTACATTAATTGGGACATGTTGTTTCCAAGGAGGGAATTGCAATAGATCCATAAAAGGTAAGAGTTATTGTTGGTACCATTCCATGACCTCCTTTTACCTCCCAAAACATGTCATTTGCCTACCTCTTTTCATCATATATCTCTCAGATCCCTTGAAAATTGATTAGTTAATAGTCTTATAGTTATTAAATTGCATTGAAATTGATTTAGGAGTTTTATGTTAACGAATTAGGAATTTTTGGAAAAATGGCTATAGGAAGTTCCAACATCCTGTAATTGGTTTATTGTTTGACATGTGGCATGACAGCTAGGTTAGAGCGAAGGGTAGGGATGAAAATCAGAATGTCCAAGCATGGACGAACACCTATCCCACAGTAGAATCGACCCTCCTACATGCGCGGTCAACAAAGGTCAAACTATGGCATGTTGGCGACAAAGGCAACAACAACACGCATTCTAGATTGATTTAGTTTTGTTTCCTTTTTAAAATCAATTTAGGATAGAAACATTTTCAAAAAATCACGACATGGTAAAAGCGGCAACAACCTGCTCATGAATGTACATTCGTTTTCGAGGGTTGTAGAACCATATGTAAACACAGTTCTGTGTCAGTTGTTTTATGATCATTATCATTGTTTCGAAAACAGAGTTTTGAATTTAATATCAAATACTTGAATTACAGTCACGATTTTGTTGCGTTGATTTGGTAATCGTTGGATCATAGTCTAGTATACCTCTGGAACACGGACGGGCCCTGCGTTAACGTGGTATACTATTGTTTTCTTTCATTTACATCTTAGGGTATTAAATATGCGCATTGATTAGAATTGGTTTATGTTTATGATATGCGTATGATTTATGTTTATGAATGCGCTTGAATAGATCACCACTGAGATCGTGAATCATATCCTGTAAGGGATTCAATCCCTGGTTGTCTTGTAAAGCAATGTCATGAACTCTTATGCTTACGATTTCCATATATTTTTATCTTGTATGACTGTTAATAAATGCTGAGTATTTGCTGAACAGGGGTTTTATGCATGGTGCCTCTGTAAGGGGATTAAAGTCTTGGTTTACAGTGATACACAACGTTTTAGTTTGATAAATGAATTTAATCTTGGTTTACAGTGATACACAATGTTTTAGTTTGATAAATGAATTGAATCTTGGTTTGCAGTGATACATAGCGTTTGAGTTTGATAATGAATTGAATGACAGCGTTGTAACAAGGTAGATTAGACTTAGCTAATGATCCTTTATGTCTATATACTTTAGACGCATGCCTCTAAGTCTACGCACCCTGGTCGATAATAAATATAGCCTAGTCTGGAACCCTAGATAGGACACTACATTTTGGCGCCGTTGCCGGGGAGGCGTACTTAAAGGATTTAAAAAGAAAAGAAAAAAAATTCAATAAACAAAAAATAAACAAAAAAACACAGTTAGAAATCATGTTCATTTATGCCTAGATTTAGAGACAGTCAGGGTAGATTCATAAAAACCCCCCGCCATTCAAAAACTAACCCATCATCATCAGGAGCAGACTCTTTAAGGAATTCAACACCAGCTGAGGAGGTTATCATACAAGCATTAGAGGATAAACAAAAGTCAGGACAGAGACTTACTCTCATCGAAAGGCAAACTTTATTAACACATAAATCGCAGAAGAAGTACTTTCCTAGGTCTTCCACACAAGGAGAAAGTGACCGAACAATCTTTCTTTAATATCCTCTTTAAAACAAGCGACTCTGACACAGAGAAACCTATTAGAATGGCTGAGGAAGGAGATGGATTAGTACCACATCAAGGACATAGAGACGAAGAAGAGTCAACTTTTCCTTTTCCTATACATGAACCACAAGAAGATGATGAGATCAAAATGAAGAACATACCTCCATCCGTGCTACCCAACTTTTATGGTATGGCTTCAGAAGATCCGGACTCATTCTTGTTC
>APFE031277444.1:0-25094 GCA_000404065.3 Pinus taeda | reverse complement strand
AATAATAATAATAATAATAATGGGTTAGATGTGAAAACCAGCCTCTGGCACACTCTAACCCCGAATTCCAACTTGAAAACCAATTCGTTGGCGGGTAAGAATTCTCTTTCTTTCGTTCACTGTTTGATTTCTTAGCTGAATAATGACTTGAGGACAAGTCAAAACTTTTGTGGGGGAGAGAAGCATCATCATTTTGTTCTTTTATCTCTCCATTGTAAATTCTTAAAGATTTCTTATCTCATCTCCTCACTGTAAATTTCCAAAGCAGTTTGTTCCAGCATTCCAGATTTCAATAAATAAGTTGTTTTGTCATTGTTTTATCTCAGAGGGACCTGGTTATAAACATTATGCAGGGGGACCTGTTCTGTCCAGAAGACCACGCTATCAGCACCAATAGTAATGGGACCTGTTTAGACACATAAAAAGGAACCTGTTAAGAGACTGTTATTTCAGGGTTACTTCAACACAGTTTCAGCAAGTTTCTACAAGGATTCACAGGTTGCTGGGCACTAAGACTCCATCAAATACCCAAGCTCAAAGTACCTGTATACATATAAGGAGCTGCATGAACATCTTCAAGATTTCAGAGGGACATGTTGTATTCAAATCTATCTCAGGGGACCTGTTATGAACAACAAAGAATAGTCAAAAGAGACTAGTCCTACTCAGCATGCCAATGCAACAAAAACCAAACAAAAAGTGTAATATGTTCCTTGTTCTTAACATTTAATTTCTTAGATTAATTTTTAATGTTAATTTTAATAACTGTGACTGTTATGATCGATTTCAAGGGCACTACATTTTCCATCATCCCTTATCTCACTGATTCTTATCCTATTTCATACCTCCAAAATCCATTACCCCTTCATATCAACCTTGTTATACGCATCCTACAGCCATACCAACATCCTCCATTCGACCGAATACCAACAGGACACGTGGTGGATTGTATTTAAAAAAAAAATAAAGGTAAGAAACAGGTGTTAAAGAGCCCTATTCATTGTATTTCATACGGCCGAATGATGATTCCACCACCCCCAGCAGCTAAATGATTCAGAGGACTCCATCATACCTCAGTATTGCATATACGCTCCCAACGCTCCTATGATAGCATTTATACAAGCAGTACCACTATTCCCCTGTTTCCAAAGATGAATAGGCTCTGAAGTAAAGGTAGTTGGCCATTTCACCATCATTTTTCAGGTTGTTTACGCTGGCATATAATTCCCGTGGCTTCCACAGTAAGGACTGAAGGCAGTGAGCGCCATTCGGTTTCGACTCCCACGAAAGTCACAAGACAATCGACCGAGCACCACATTGGATACTAAGGGAGCGACGCCATCAAGTAACAAATTAAAATTTCTTTGTTAAAATTGCAAGTTAGAGCACGACCCTCTGCCAAGATGACCAATAGGGTCGAGCCGAACGTGTTTAATAGTTCTCAATACCATGAAGATTGCATTTCGATTCTCAGAGAGATACAGTGGTTGCCCTTTTTAGAGAAATTTCATGGAAGCAACGAAGAGGTTACCAAGCAATTCGCTTTCACATTTAATGGGGAGAAAGCCCTGATAGGTAACTTCTCATTCAGGGTTTCAGAAGACACCATCGCCCAGTCAATAGGGATCAGCCCAGAAGGGGAAAAGTGTTTTAAGACCAAGCAATTTAAAGAGAAATCGTGGACTCAATTCATGTCTAGATCCCGAGTCTCATCAGTTAACTAGAAGAAAGGCATCCCAAGGAGTTGGTTGGTGCATCCCTGGGATGAGATGGTCTACATACTCCAAAAATTCGTAACTTGCGAAGGCCGTTACAGTATTGTTTATCTATACCATATCAAGTTACTGCTACACTTGAAAAGGCAGTGTGTTATCAGTCTACCATATTTTCTATTGCAAAGCCTAACCAAGATGTCGAAGACCATCCAAAAGCAGAAGGGAAATGAAGACATTAATTAAAATTCTTATTGAGCATGAATTGCAGAGAAGAGGGAAAATGTGGAAGGAGTTCTTAGCTGCTAACCAAATTAAAGATGAGGAAGACAAAGAAGAATCGCAGGAGAACTCAGGATTCATGAAGGACATCGATGAAGAGATCCCATCATCATTCAAAGAAAACAAGGTACCTCCACCTGTGAGCAGCATAAGGACTAGGCAAATGAGAAAGGAAGATGCTAAGAAGGCAGAGCAAGATAAAATTTTCACCACTTATTCAAGAAGAACAAGGAGGACACCAAAAGCCCAATTGCAAGAAGACCATCTTGAATCCAATGCACCTATACCGATGGATATTCAGAGCAGTGACCACCCGCCACCAGGACCAGGAGCTGATATAGATGTTGAAAGCCACTCGCCACCAGGACCAGGAGCTGATATAGAGGTTGAAAGCAATAACAAACAAGAAAAAGGTTCACCACCTCCCAATAAGAAACATAAGAAACTGGAGAAACAAATTGAGAAATTAAAGGAAGAGATCATGGAGGATAATATGCTAGAAAAAGTTATCAAGAAAGAAAATGAAATGCTCCGAGCGCAGAGTAAAGAGACTCAAAAGAAGAATGAAAAGTTAAGGGAGCGAGTCAATGAACTAGAGGCTGAGCAAACATATATTTGTAAGTGGGCCACCAAGTGGTACAATCAGAAAAAAGACCCTCAAGGAAAAATACAAAAGATTAAAGCAGGAACTCCATGGTCAGAAAGATGCCCAGGTGAAAAAGAATGTGGACACATTGCTAAAGGCAGCAGAGGTACAGGCAGGGACAGAGTTCAAAGGAAGCACTTCGGGGTTAGCATGAGGACATGCTAATTCATTAAGTTGGGAGAGATGTTGGTACCATTCCATGACCTCCTTTTTCCTCCAAAAACATGTCATTTACCTACCTCTTTTCATCATATATCTCTCAGATCCCTTGAAAATTGATTAGTTAATAGCCTTATAGTGATTAAATTGCATTGAAATTGATTTAGGAGTTTTATGTTAACTAATTAGGAATTTTTGGCAAAATGGCTACAGGAAGTTCCAACATCCTGTAATTGGTTTATTGTTTGACATGTGGCATGACAGCTAGGCTAGAGCGAAGGGTAGGGATGAAAAGCAGAATGTCCAAGCATGGACAAACACCTATCCCACAGCAGAATCGACCCTCCTACATGCGAGGTCAACGAAAGTCAAACTATGGCATGTTGGCGACAAAGGCGGCAACATCACGCATTCTAGATTGATTTAGTTTTGTTTCCTTTTTAAAATCAGTTTAGGATAGAAACATTTTCAAAAAATCACGACATGGTAAAAGCGGCAACAACCTGCTCATGAATGTACATTCGTTTTCGAGGGTTGTAGAACCATATGTAAACACAATTCTGAGTCAGTTGTTTTATGATCATTATCATTGTTTCGAAAACATAGTTTTTAATTTAATATCAAAGACTTGAATTACAGTCACGATTTTGTTGCGTTGATTTGGTAATCGTTGGATCACAGTCCAGTATACCTCTGGAACACGGACGGGCCCTGCGTTAACGTGGTATACTGTTGTTTTCTTTCATTTACAACTTAGGGTATTAAATATGTGCAGTGATTAGAATTGGTTTATGTTTATGATATGCGTATGATTTATGTTTATGAATGCGCTTGAATGGATCATCACTGAGATCGTGAATCATATCCTGTAAGGGATTCGATCCCTGGTTGTCTTGTAAAGAAATGTCATGAACTCTTATGCTTATGATTTCCATATATTTTTATCTTGTATGTCTGTTAATGAATGCTGAGTATTTGCTGAACAGGGGTTTTATGCATGGTGTCTCTGTAAGGGGATTAAAGTCTTGGTTTACAGTGATACACGACGTTTTAGTTTGATAAATGAATTGAATCTTGGTTTACAGTGATACACAACGTTTTAGTTTGATAAATGAATTGAATCTTGGTTTGCAGTGATACATAGCGTTTGAGTTTGATAATGAATTGAATGACAACGTTGTAACTAGGTAGATTAGACTTAGCTAATGATCCTTTATGTCTATATACTTTAGACGCATGCCTCTAAGTCTACGCACCCTGGTCGATAATAAATATAGCCTAGTCTAGCACCCTAGATAGGACACTACAGTTATCATGGAGTGGGCAGATCCCAGGAATGTAGATGAGGTGAGGTCCTTCATGTGATTGCCAGGTTATCATAGGAGGTTCATCAGGAACTTCTCATAGATTGCTTATCCTATCACATCACTGCAGAGGAAAGGTAAGAGGTTTGAATGGAAAGAGGAGTGTGAGGCCAATTTTGAGAAGCTGAAGCAGTTGTTGACACATGCACCAGTGTTAAATATTGTAGATCCATACAAAGAGTTTGTAGTATGCACATATGCTTGCAAGAAAGGACTTGGTGGAGTACTTATGCAGAATGGACAGGTGGTATGCTATGAGTCGTGAAAATTGAATGAGAACAAGCAGAACTACCCCACACATGATATTGAGTTGGCAGCTATCATACACGTGTTGAATATGTGGAGACACTATCTTTTCGGCATGAGGTTTATATTGATGAGTGATCATAGTGGTTTGTGGTATCTATTTGACCAACTAAATTTGAATGGAAGGCAGGCTTGGTGATTGGCCATGATTAGTGAGTTCGGTTTTGAGATAAGATATATCAAAGGTAAAGAGAATAGGGCGGCAAATGCTCTTAGCAGGCGTGTACATGTAAATCACTTAGCAACTATGATCTCCTATGGGACATACTTATATGATATGATCTTTTAGGCAGGTTAACAAGATGTTAGGTATATGTAGATCATGCATAGGTTGCAATTGAGTACTCGTATAGGTACAGGTGGTAGTACAAGTACATGTAGTAGCATAGGTACAGGTACAAGTATAGGTACAGGTACACGTGCAGTTGCACCACATGTGGACTATTTCCTCACAACATATGGATTGGTCAGATTCAGAGACATGATATATGTGCCAAACAGTACTGAGCTCAAGAAGTTGATCTTGATGGTGTTTCATGCAAAACCTTATTTAGGTCACCTAGGCTATCAGAAGACATTGACCACAGTGAGGAGATTTTATTATTGGTAGAACCTGAAGAGGGATGTAGCAAAGTTTGTGGCTAGGTGTTTCGATTGTCAGTGTGTGAAGGCATAGTGTAAAAATCCAAGTAGACTACTACAGCTAATTGCGATTCCAGAATGGAAATGAGAGTTCATTTCCATGGAATTTATCATAGGTTTGCTGAGGACAATGAGACAACATGATTCCATCATGATTATTGTGGGCAGGTTGATAAAGGTTGCACACTTCATTCTAGTGAAGTATACATTCTTAGCTAGCAATGTAGCACATGTATTCATTAGAGATGTGGTCATATTGCATGGTGTTCCAAAGAAGATTGTGTCGAACAGGGATGAGAATTTCACTTCCAAATTTTGGAAGGAGTTTTTACAGGTTTGGGCACAGAGTCGACCTTCAATACAACTTATCATCAACAGGAAAATGCACAAACAAAGAGGGTCAATAGGATATTGGAGGACATGTTGAGGATGTATGTGATGCATCAACAACGAAACTAGGAAGATTATCTTCCACTGCTAGAGTTCGCTTACAACAATGGGTATCAGGAATATTTGAAGATGAGTCCATTTGAGGCATTACATGGGAGGAGTTGCAATGCTCTTATAAGTGGGAGTGATCCAGTTAACAAGGTGTTGATTGGACCGAACATGGAATAGGAAATGTAGGTTATAAAGAAGAATCTAAAGGAAACACAAGATAGGAAAAAGAGCTAAGCAAATCAGAACAGGTTTTTCAAGGAGTTCCAAGTTGGGGAACATGTGTACTTGCGCATCAAACCAAATAAGAGCTATTTACCAATTAGATCATGTGCCAAGATGACACCACGGTTTTGTGGACCCTTCAGTATTGTTGAGAGGATTGGGCTAGTAGCCTATCAACTTGCACTGCCTCCGACAGTAAAAGCCCATGATGTTTTCCATGTGTCATTTCTTAAGATGCATGTTAAAGATGCTAATCATGTGATTGACTAGTTTGTATTATAGGTGGAACCAAATGGATAATTCTAGTCAGACCCTTAGTGTATATTACAAAAAAAGGTGCTCATGCTCCAGAACCAAGAAATCGAGTAGGTTAAGGTGCAATGGAAGAACTTTGGGCCCAAAGAAGCTACATGGGAGATGGTGGATTAGATGTAGGCTATGTATCCTTCGTTGTTTGTCGGTTGAGGAAAAGTAGTTTTGGTATGGTGTTTTGGTATATGTCTTGTTATATGCTTTGGTACGTGTTTAGTGATGTTTGATATATGTACATATGTATATGGATGTAAATACCACTATGAGCTATGTTATAAAGCTCTAATAAGCGATATGGGTGCCATGTCCTTATGAAGTTATACTTTTTATTTTTTCATGTTGGTTTCTTTTCAGCAGGTTGATCATTGTAAATACTGCAACAAGCTAAGTTATAAAGCTCCATGGGCAGTATGTTTTGCTTACAACAATATTGTGGTTATAGGTGTTGTTGAACACTAAGGATAGTGTTCCCCCAAGGGGAAGTGTTCTGTAACAGCCATGGTGAAAATTCCATGTAATAAAAGTGAATAAAGGAAAAATAATAAGCACAGTTGATGGGACACTTATTCCAAGTTGAATGTTGGGCAAGACATCCTAGTGTGGGTGTTTATTTGGTTATTAATGGATAAGGCTTTGGAAAGACAAGTGTAATTTTTGGCACATTTATTTATGAAAATAATGGAAATTAGGAGAAAAGGGAGGTGAAAGGTCACAGGTTGCATGTGAGGAGGAAATTGAAGGAAATGATGGAAAATGAAGAAAATAGAGGCCTAATTGATAAAAAATCTTTTGAGGATCAGTTGGTAACCTTTTATCAGTTCAGTTTTGGAGTTCTCTCATTATTCTCTCATTATTCTCTCATTATCAGTTCAGTTTATGAGTAGCTATGTATGGATCCCATCATGTTTTTACTTGTAAATGAATGAACAATGTATCTATGACCTAATGGATGAAATGACAACTAATGTGTTAAGGCATCGATGGTTCTTAGCGATTCTCCGATGAGTATGATACCCCTACACTTAGATATTTCGGTTATACCTGTAGATTACATATGCGTGATATGTTTGAAAAAATTCTTGTCATGGCTAGTAGGGGTCCAATCAAGGTATTATTCAAGTAATTGCATTTGTATTACCATTTCCTTATTATCTTGTTGTTTTGAGAGTTTCATTCAATTATTGGCAGTTACCTGGGCTCTAGGCCTGAAAAAGTGGCTTAAATCCTAGGGATGTTGGCACAACACTGTGCAATTTAGTCCATAGACGTTGGCACGCCTTGTCATGAGAGTTTCCAGAGCCTCTTGGACGTTGTCATGCCCATATCATCGGAGTGTTCGGGTGTCAAGTGGCAAAATCTCAGTGGGACCCAAGGGATGATTGACAAAAAGGTTGGGATGGTTCTTGAGGGACCTAATGCTGATGTTGAAGGTACTTATGGTGTATTTTTGTTGGTTCCACTTACTTAACATGACTTAGGAGGCTAAATCATATCATAGTGGCCTCTCATCGCATGTTTATCCCAGTTGGTATGTTACTTGGGTAGATGTGGGAGGAGGGTGTTACAAAATTTGTTCTCATGAAATTTCCACTAAAGACAACCATGCAAGGTATTAAAGGTCTCGGTATTCTAATGTTCATTTTGATTACAAGAATATTAATGATGAGCAGAACTTGTGGCATAGAAAACCATGTATTTTTTGTGGCTAGTATAACTATGTTTTTACCAAGTGTTGGAAAAGAATGGTAGAAGAGAAGAGGACAAGACATGAAATCCCTTCTCCAAATCAGGGTAGGAAGAAGGCCAGGAAGATCCGGAGGAAGAAGAATTTTTGCAGTCATTGCAACAAGAGTGGACATCAAAGAGCCACATGTTGGGAGCTCCATCCAGAGTAGTGATTGAAGGAAGACCAGAAGGAACCTAAAAAGGAACCTATCAATGAAGCAAATCAACGAGAAACCTATCTACGAGAAGAGATCCCATCAACCCAGTTTGGTAAGAGATGGGTAGCATTTTTGAGTAGTTGAGTTTGGCCACATTTGTAAATCATATGTTGTGAAATTATTGTAAAAGTGATGAAGAATTTTCCATCACTTATGAATGAAACACGATGATGTTTTTGGTATTTTTGTTGATCGTTGGAGTATTGGTTTTTGTATGATTTTGATGTAAACTTGACCAAAGAGTGTGTTATAAACTCTTGACAAGTATCGAGTTTGATTGGGTCATGTAAATGAACATGTATTTTGTAAGATGTACTACAGGTTTGCATAAAGTATAGGTGTCGGTTCCCACTTATGGCTCCAAGTACAGAGGTGAAGGAGAAGGAAATGTGGTATGTTAGGGCATTTGTTGTATAAACGAGGGAGTACATCAGATTATAGATAATGTTCATACTTTGGAAGGACCAAAAGCTCCTCAATCAGGAGGACTGATCTAAGTGACTCCATAAAGGCTCAAAATTCAAAGTCTTCTTATTTTATCGAAACTAGGACAAGAACGTAGAGTTTGTTGTCCTGATACCAACAACGCAAACAACATTCAAATCCGAGTTCATATGCTTAAGAGATTTGCTGATCCAAGTGGCTCTGGAAAGACTCAATTTTTGAAGTTTAAGAATCTCAACAACATTGGTACCAGGTCGTAGTGTTTGTCATTAAAAACCAAAAGACGTGAATGACACCTCAATTGGAGTTTGTATGACCATTTTATGACAATTAGAAGTTGACAAGTTAAAATGGGAAAGTGGGACCCATAGGGCATATGTGACAACTGACTGCCAATGAGCCGCTAACACATGTCTCTCCATCATTGGCTCTTTTCCCCTATAGAAAAGACAAAATAATAATAATAATAATAATAATAATAACAACAAATTTCATTAAAAACAAAAATATGTTAAAAATAAATCATATAAAAACAAAAACCATAAAAGGACAAATTATGGTTATATTTTAAAAGGTATTTCAAAACAAATTGGTTGAATAAACTATTTTGTTAAAAAATTAAAAGGAAAAGGTTGTTATAATGGTTTGTGACCATATCCATAAATATATATTGGTTTGAAGTTCAAACATATACATATGGTGATATAACATATGCTCGACATATATATGAACGTTATATAATATAATGGCTCACATATACCTATCTGTGGATGATTTGATATGATGGTTAAACAAATCGTGTATTTTAATATAACAAAATGATGTGGGCTATGGGTTTGACCCCAACACTGCCCAACCAACAATAATAATAATAATAATATTAAATTCATAAATGTGTATATATAAATATATATAATATACAAAGACAAAAACCATAAAAGGACAAATTATGATTATATTTTAAAAAGGTATTTCAAAACAAATGAATAAACCATATTGTTAAAAATTAAAAGGAAAAGTGTCATTATATGGTTTGTAACCTTATCCATAAATATATATTGGTCTGAAGTTTAAACATATACCATATGATGATTATAAGGTATGGTAAGACATATATATGAATGTTATATAATATGGACAAGCTCTACTCACCATACACCTCTCTGTGGATGGCTTTGAAATGATGGTTAAAACAATATTGTTATTTTAAAATATCAAAATGATGTGGGCGCTGGGTTTTGACCCAAAACCAGCCAACCAACAAGGACTTAAATGTGTCATGACAACAATGTTACAACACTATCAAACTTTAGAAAGACCGCCCATGGGGATTATAAAAAGTTTGTATTTTTATGGAGAACGGGCCTTGACAAAAGGTGAAAGGAAGGGAACAGTAAGCACGAGGGCCGAGAGGATGGAACCTTGAAACAATGATCAAGGAAAAACCATGAAGACATGATTTTCGAGACAGGGAGAATATTGAAGGAATATTCCTTTTGTAGAATGTTGAGGAATCTTTAGATTCCCTTGAACGCTGATTTTTTACCGAGGCAAAATGATGTTGATTTTATACTCATTTTTCTCATAATTTCGCAAGGAGCATGATGGTGAGATTAGATTTGTCATCTGAGTAGTAGATATTCAGTCAACATACAAAGAGGAATCTTTGTGGAATCTTTGAGATTCCTTGGAGGCCTAAAAATGACAGTTTAAGAACAAAGCTGACTTTATACTCATTTTACTCAGTTTTTCGCAAGGAGCACAGTGGTGAAGTCAGATTTGTCATCCGAGCAGCAAAATTTTTGCCCATCTCCAAAAAGGAATCTTGGGGGAATCTTTTAGATTCCCAAGTGCCTAGAATTGATGGTGCTAGAAAGGGGTCGAGTTTACAGTCATTTGACATGATTTCGTGCCACAAATGCAATGGTGCAATCTGCAGAGCTGTGTATTTTTAGGCCATTCCCGAAAGTGGAGGTTTAAGATGTTGTGATGCCATGTCTTTCTTTTGATTTGCTGAGATGATGATTTTGATGTTGAGATCCTTGTTTACCATTATGTTGGAGGATACTTGTATGCCACTTCATGTGAGAATTTGATATCTTGTCATGAGGGCCCACGTGAGTGAGAGTTCCTATAGGAGAATGTCATGTAGAGAGACATGCCACTTTAGTTGAGAGAGTTTCTCTTTGTACTGACAAATAATGCACCATGTACTTATCATTATCTTGCATAAATTAATGAAGCGACCTCCCACTCTTAACATCGGGCATGAAGATGTAACCCACATTAGGTGAAGTCTTTTATCAAATTGTTTTTGTTCTTTGATTTTATGGTTGTCATTATGTTTCATCTTATTGAAAGCATGCACATGTGGTTTTTCATGCTCTTTCACATGAAATTATGCTAACATGACAAAAGTAAAAGGTCTTGGTTAATTATGGCAGTTAAGAGAATCCAAATCAACTTTGGTATCAGAGTAGTCTTCTTGTTGATGCGAATTACCAGTGTGAATGGTAACCAAAGTGAACGTGCAACAAGAAAAAATGGAGAAGAACAAATATCTTTATGAGGCCTTCTACAGGATGTAAAAAATGGTAGACATAATGTATGCAAATTATGAGGATAAAATTGCAACTGAGGAAAGGGGGAAAGAGAGAGCAGAGGACGATGATCCATCTCCATATTCGAGTGAATATACTTCTTATTCATCTTCTTCTCATCATTCAAATGAAGAGATCATTCAGAGCCTTCCAGTCTGAATTGAGGAGACTTCTACAAGAATCAGAAGAGGAGAAGCAGATATTGCAACTTAAATTATGAGTCACGGAAGAGGCGTTGGAAAAGTTGAAGTGCAAAGAAGGCTTAGCAAAGCCATCATCACCAACTTCAGAATCAATAACTGAGGTAAACAATGTTGGTAATTATTTGGTTTCATTTTCATATGGTGTCATTTATGTTGGAAGCCTTGAGTTACCCATTTGAGGAACCGACATGAGACTCCTTACCAAGACAGGGTATAAAGGAGGAGGAATTAGTGTTAATGGCCAAGGAATAACTCAACCATTGGAGGTTGTACAAAGACCTTGATTTACAGGATTGGGGTACATTGAAGGAGAGTGCTTGAAGGAAACGTAAGCTTCAAATCCATTGTCGAAACCATTCAGGAGAAAGGATGTTGAGCACACATCACATACTTCCCATGATGGAGGAAATTGCAAAGAAAGAACTAAGAAATGTCAGGATTGCACTAGAAACAACCAAGCAAGGTGTTATCACCAAAATAGGACCCTGATAGGCTACTGATCAGACTATCTCAGTGTAACTATTTCAAACCAATCTTTTAGCTAAGGCTTAGCCTCCTTAGCCTGAGAGGGCTCTCTCAAAGGGTTAATGATATTGATTAAAGATATGGATAGATGATTAACTCTATGGTTTGTGATTTTATATGTTTATAGATTGGAAGATGGAGACTTGCTACCATTGGGCTATGGAATCAGTGATAGAGATAAGGATAACAAATAGCTCTTCTTATAAAACTGAGGCTTGTATATACTTCAATGAAAGAGTGACACATTCAAGAAAGTCTCAATAACTTGAAGTTCATAGGAGTCAGAGCATGTGGGCATGAATTCTGAGTAATGATACATCAAGGTATTCAAAAGGAAATAATTTAAAGTGATAGATCAGAGTTTAATACCTAAAGGAAGTCAGAGCATGAGTAACCATGAATTCTGAGTAATAAGTATTAAAACATTGAAGAAAAACATCCAAAGATAGGACCCAATAACTCAATTCACCATAGTTTAACACTTAAAGGAAGTCAGAGCATGTTCCTCCATTAATTCTGAGTAATAAGCATTAGTACTATGGAAGTAAAGCATATCAAAGATAAAATGTGAAGCTCACTAAAGTACACTAAGAACCTCAGCTTCAGAAAAGTCCAATTGCTCCTGTATATATCAATCCCTGCATAGCATTTACAAAAGTAGTCTTTTTCTCTAACATTTTCCAACCCCTTGCTAATTCGACCTCTTGCCCTATATATAACATTTACAATTAGGATTCCATCATCCCTCATCAAGAGAATTCGAATTTTCCATCAGTGACACCTATTCTAACCATAAAACAAACCTTTAAATGCATTTGACAGCTAACTAGCAGTCCTAGAGACCTAATACAACTAGGAGTGTAACTCCTAATTATGATTACAAAAACCTTATCTAAACATTTAAATGAATTCTTTGACAGCTGCAACCTCATGAAGTCAAATTTGATGAAGCCTCCCACGTGGTCACCCAACTGCTGATGACAAACCCTAGAAATTAGGGAACATGTTTCCCTGTTTTTAGGTTTAGATCTTTGAAAATTGGCACGTGGGAAAGAGCCTTTATCTCCTCACCCATGACACATTTTATGAAACTGAAGGAGGTTTTTGTAGCCCATGTTGTCTAGAACAAAAAAATCTCCTGGTTTTTTAAAACATTCCTCCAGCTGTCCAAAATGTGTCCTTGAAAAACACGTGTCAAACAGGAAAAATCCATTTTCTGAAATTAGGGTCTCAATTAAAGCTTATTATCTTCCAACTGAAAACACTTATGAAGAAAGTGAGATAGGTTATTGTAGCTGGAGAGTGGATGAAGATAAACCTCTTTTCGAATTCTAAAATAACTTTGCATGTGACCAAAAACGGATCTTGAAAAAGACTGCTAATACCAGAAGACCAAGCTTGACTTTCAGTAGTTTCGTAGCGTAGGTTTAACCATAAATTCCCCCCACTTTAGAATGGATATGAAGAAAATGAAAGAGGTTTTTTTATTTCAGCATGTTAGAAAGAAAATCCTCTTTTAGTTTGAAAAATTGAGTTCTCAGCTGCTCAAGAAAGCTTCTGGAAGTTAACTAGTAAAAACAAATTTTTCTGCTAAAACAGGCTGCTTCAGGGGTTTCGTAGCGTGCTACGAAAACACTGATTTCATAGCGCAAAATAGGATTTTTACACTGTCTGTGCTACGAAAATTTGGATTCATAGCTAGTTTCAAAATTTCTCCAAAATTATGTGAGATATGACTTCTAAACACATGGTGAGGCTTCTAGGACATGGAATGAGGCTGTCAAACTTTATTTGAAGATGGACATGAGATTGTAACCCTATGACTTAGACTCTAAAACATAAAAATGACTTGACCATGACTTGAACATGATTGATACAAGAATTGAGAAACCATGTAAGTTGTCCAAATTTTTTAAGGACGTTTTACAGTGATAACGGAGTCATCAACTTAAAGAAAAAGACAATGTCGTTTCAAATAAAATCGCTTCACGTTGTTGTACCATTGGACCCTACGGAGGGATTGCACTATACTGAACCGGTCCGCGACTATGAAGAGAGTGATGATGACTTGGACCAGATCTGCAAAATAACCGCGTGAGACCAAGAGTGGATTAATCCAACAGTTGATGGATGGATTGCATAGGACCGCGAAAGTTCCTGTACCTCGGATTCAGATGAAGAACTAGAGCATTGGCATTGAAGTGTCCACATTGCGCTGCAACATGATGACCAAATTGCTGCGCTCTGTATCGTCAGAGGTGAGAAATTTACCCTATTATGATGGTTTAACTGATGTAGATAGATTTTTGGATGCATTTTAAAGAGAACTCCCTGAGGATCATCACTTCCAAGCACTGGATTTGGCACTACGCGCTACACCCGCATGGTGGTGGGGTACGCACAAGAACAACTTTGATGAATGGCGTGATTACATGAGAATGATGAGATTTCAATTTGGTCATCCAAAAGTTCGGCTGACTAAGAAATATGGTGGGAGAAGTGATCCACATGATCATTTAGAAAAATGGACTAAAGTATATGGAACAAAGCCACAGTGAGAGTGGGTGCACTTATTCTATCACACTTTGGATATAATCCCTATGAACTGGTACCTCGAAATAGAGCTCCACCATGGCACCATGGAGTGTGATATATTAAGGGAGGGTTTCTTAATGACCTTTAGTTTTGACGATGGGTTTGAAAGCATTGATGAAGCTTTCCACGAGGTTAAGGCGACGATCTTCAGAATTTTGTAGGATCCTTTGGAGTTGGTTCAATTTCGCCATGCAGTGTAATGCTATAATGTGATAATTGAGGGGGAGGATGAAGATCCGAGAAATATTAATATCCCAGAGGCAGAAGGTCAGTGCAAGGTTGAAGGTCTGCAAAAAGAAAATCTAGACATCACTGCACCACTGAAAACCAAGCAAGTGAACATTGGTACTGAAGCAGAGCCAAAATTTGCAATGTGTTATGAAACCAGCTCACAAAAAGATAGAAAAGATAGATCAACACTTTAGAAATAAGCCTCTTCGAGGGGCAAACCTCATTTATATTACAAAAATGAACAATTCTTAGATGATTCAAATGACAAATCCTCCTTTCTATATATAAGAGTCTAAGGGGTCATAATATAACCAAAGCCAACCTAACAATAATAATATAAAGGCACAAAAATAACAATAGTGGGATTCTATGGGGCACAATAATAACAATATGGGGACAATAGGGGCACAACAATAACAATAAGTGATACAACGACAATAGTAATGGGTGAATCACTAGTATTATAGGGACCTAACATGCCCCTCTCCTTCAAAAAAGTGTTGTCCTCAATGATTGAGTAGTTATGGATGCTTCTGTATAAAATACTCATCCTCCCATGTGGAATCTTCAACAGTTAAGTTCTTCCACTTGATGAGATACTCTGAAATTGATCGATTTCGTAGCTGTCGAGTTCTTGTTTCTTTGACTGCTTCAGGTTCCAATATGATTTTTCCTTCCTCATTAAGTTCTAGCAATATTGTTTGAACTAGAATCTTGTCACCTATAACCTTCTTTAAGCATGAAACATGGAAAACTGGGTGCACTTGGGAAGATGCAGGAAGCTCCAATTTATATGCCATAGTACCTATCTTTTGCAACACCTTGTACAGACCATAATACTTTGGTGATAATTTATTATCCTTCTTAGCTTGCTTAAGGGACATTTGTTTATATGGTTGTAGCCATAGGAATACCCAATCACCTAGATCAAAACTTCTTTTGCTGCGATGTTGATCTCCGTGCTGTTTCATTCTATTCTGCGCCAAGGTGAGGTTATCCTTTAAGAGTTGGAGAACTTGTTGCTAATGCTCGATGTGATCTTCCACTGCTTGAACCTTAGAATTTTCTCTTAAATATGATGTGATGGATGATGGGTGATATCCATAAAGTGCCATAAATGGGGTCATTTTTGTTGCAGTATGGAAGGAAGCATTATACCAGCATTTAGCCAGAGGCAACCATTTGACCCATTGTGTCTGTTTATCAGATACAAAGCAATGAAGATATCCTTACAAACATTTGTTTACTATCTCAGCTTTCCCATCATATTGAGGATGATAAGATGAGCTATGAGCTAACTCAGTACCAAGACAAGGAAATAATTTTGTCCAAAAATTTCGAGTGAAAATGGGATCTCTATCACGTACAATAATCTTTGGGTTTCCATGTAGCTTTTGAATTGTTTCCATAAATGCAGTAGAAACTGTACTCACTTTAAATGGATGAGATAATGCATAAAAGTGTGCATACTTGGTAAGTCTGTCAAATAGCACCATGATAACACTCTTTCCTTCAGACTTGGGTAAACCTGTGATAAAATCCATTGAAACCTCCTCCCAACGTTGGCTTGGAATGGATCAAGGTTGTGATAGCTAATTGTTTCAGCTTTATTTTGTTGGCAAACCAAACATTCCACCACAAATTTTGAATATCTGATTTAAGGCCATTCCAAAAAAATCCTTCTTAACCCTGTGGTAGGTTTTTAGAAATCCTTAGTGCCCTCCTAAGGGAGAGATGTGAAATTCCCTAAGAATATTTTGTTTGACTTGGGAATTCTTACATAGGTATAACTGATCCTTGTACCATAACGAATCATTTTTCCAGCTAAATGTATCTGATGTACTGGGATCTTGTTGTATCTTTTAAATGAGTGCCCACACTTCCTTGTCATTCTTCCATTCATCCCTTGCTTCATTTTCCAATCTGGTTGGATAATAGAAATGGTGCAGAACAATGCTTCCACATCCTCATCCTTTCTTGAGAGTGCATCTACCACAACATTTTGCTTCCCTTTTTTGTAGATGATTTCAAAGTCATAACCCAACATCTTTGTGACCCATTTTTGCTGCTTTTTTGAAGATAATCTTTGTTCTAAAAAGTATTTAAGACTATCGTGATCCGTTTTTACCTTGAAGTGTCTTCCCATTAGGTAGGGTCGTCATTTCTTAAGTGCATGTAATATTGCCAACTTTTCCTTCTCATAAATAGCTTTGTGTAAATATTTTGCTTAGATTGGATGACTTTCGAAAGCAATGGATCTTTCTTCTTACATTAAAACAACACCAATTCCATTTCCTAAGGCATCACATTCCACAATAAAGGTTTTTGTGAAGTCCGACGTAGCTAAGACCGGTGCTTGGCACATTGTCTCTTTAAGATGTTCAAAGGCTTTCGTTGCTTCTAGAGTCCATGAAAATGCATCTTTCTTCAATAATGTTGTTAGAGGTGTTGTTCTTCGCCCATAATTCTTAACAAACTTGCGACAATACCCTGTCAACCCAAGAAATACTCACAGATGCCTTATGGATGTGTGGATTTTCCATTCCTTAAAGGCTTTAATTTTGCTAGGGTCTACCTTCACACCTTCATGAGATACAATATGACCCAGATATTCCACCTCTTGTACTGCAAAGAAGCATTTAGATCTTTTTGCATATAATTGTTTCTCCTCCAATAGTTTGAGCACCCTCTCAACATGTTGAACACGATCCTTCCAAGACTTGTCGTAGATTAGCATATCTTCTTCTTCTTCTTCTTCTTCTTCTTCTTCTTTTTTTAATAACAAGATCAGATAGTTGTTATACTATCAAAAAAAGTTTTTGGAGAAAGATCCTTTTACATTCTATTGTTCTGATATGATAGACTGAGTGGTTAAATAGGCATGTGGACCTTTCTTCTGTGCTTGGTATCAAAACCTCAGAAGTTTTTTTAGCTATTCTAGAGTATTGTTTTACATATTGACCCGCTAAGAAAACAAATTTACATAGCATATTTCACAGAAATTTATGGTTTGTAAACTGGGAGAGTAAATGCTGTGGTCTTTTCCTTATGTTTTGCATTTTTTTGTTCCTTAAGTTTGATATTCCTTGTGCTGTTATTTGTTCTGCTTGTTGTCTGTTGCTGTTGTTCCATCGACCTGCTGTTCCTTTGGTCTATTTTTCTTTCGTCTTATGTTCCTTATGCTGTTGTTCCTTTTTCTGGTTGTTGTTCCTTCTTTTGTTGTTCATTCTACTTGTTGTTCCCTGCTACTCCTTGTTGTTGTTCCTTCGGCCTGTTGTTCCTTCGGTCTACTATTCCTTCAGCCTACTGTTCCTTCGGCTGTTGTTCTTTCTGTTGTTGTTCCTTTTGGTTGTTGTTCCTTCTGGCGTTGTTCCTTCTACTGCTATTCCTTCTAGTTGATGTTCCTTCTACTATTTTTCCTTCGCCTTCTTGCTATTCCTTCGGCCTGTTGTTCCTTCGGATGCTTTTCCTTCTACTGTTGTTCCTTTTGGTTGTTGTTCCTTTTGGCATTGTTCCTTCTACTACTGTTCCTTCTGGTTGTTGTTCCTTCTGCTGTTGTTCCTTCACCTTTTTTTTGTTCCTTCAATCTACCTCGATTTTCCCCAGTGCCTCTACTTTTCTCATGAAATTTGTGATTTGAGCTGCCATCACTGACATCTTTCATGTGTTGTTCCTTGTTGTCATGATTTTTTCTTTGACTATTCTAGTTTTTTTGGATTTCTCGATGGCTTTGAATTCCTTGTTGCGTTGTACATGCTCTTCCTTGATGTTTTTCTCTACTCCTTCTACGTTGTCCTATTGTATACCAAAACTTAATTCTTGTCATTTTTCGATGGGAGTTATGGCACACTGAGATAGTATTCTTCCTGATTCTCTCTGACGATTCCTTCTTCCTTCTCCACAGCCTGATTTGCATGATGATCCGCTTGCTTATTATGCATCTTCAAGACATGTTTGAAGGTTGCATTTTCGGATCCTACTAAATTCCTTCTAGTTCTTTGGATGATTCGACTCATAAACCTGTTTTTGGAGTTCCTCTTTCGAGCCATAATCTCGATTATGATGGTTGAGTCTCCTATGATGATAGGATTTTGAATTCCTTTTTTTGAATCAGCCTTGTTCCCATTAGTAAATTGTATGCTTCCGCCTGATTATTTGACATTTGTCCCAATCCCCACTCATAGGTGGTTATTTTTTCCCCATTTGGATCATAAATTATTCCACCCGCTCCTGCTTTTATGGGATTATTCTTTGAGGCTCCGTCAAAATACATACAATGTCTATTCTGAGTTTTCTTCCAGCTTTCCAATTCCTCTTCCGTCATTCTTAATTTCCATTTTACTTTTGTATTTTATTTTCTCTGACCTTTCTGCCCATTGTTGTCTATTATGGTCTTGCTGAGCCAATCCCTTTCCTCTTGTTGGAGAATGCTATAGTCCGTTGGCGCAGTTTCTTTTACATTGAGAATTTCGGAAGTCATTCCCCAAGTTTTGGATAGTGTTTTCCCAATTCTTGGGTTTTGATTTTTGAAAATGCTCTTGTTTCGAGCCAACCAGATTTGCCAACATAGCGCTGTTGGTATACATTTCCATAGTCTTATAATCGTGGCTTTCTTCTTTGTTTCATAAGGGTAAGCTTTCTCAAGGTTTCCGAGAAATTCCTGCAATGGCTTTTCAAAGCTTAAGTTAATTTCCAATGGTTATATTAGCTGCTTCCAACATTCCTTTGAGAATTCATACTGTTGGAATAAATGTTGTATGTTTTCTTCCGCTTACCGGCATAAAGGGCATCTTGATGGCCCTTGAATGCCCTTTTTTTATTTTTATTTTCTGCGGTCAAAATCTTCCCTTTTAACAAGGTCCATATGAAAATTTTTATTTTTGGCAGGCTTTCTGACTTCCAGGCTAGTTTCCAGGAGTCCCATTCCCGGTGATCAATATGCTCTTGGAGGATATTATATCCATATTTAACTATGTACTATGCATTGTTTGGATCCCATAGGTAGTTGTCTTCCTCATCATAGTGGATAGGAGCTACCCCTTTTAAATGTTGTTTGATTTTTATCCATTGTCCTTCTAGGTTTACTGGAATGGCTGGAATTTTCTACTCCTGCCACTCCTTTTGGTTCCATAGAGAGATTGAATGGAGAGTGTTGCATCCATTTTCTTTTAGCCATTCTTGAATTCCTTCAACTTTCGGGAGATTTTGGATTTGATCTTTCCCCATGACCCTGTCCTCCCATATCGAAATGATTTTCCCGTTACCTGAAATTTTTGAGATGTGGCTTCTCATTGATGGAATTACTTTTTTGACTAGCTTTCATACTTGGGAACTTTGTATGATTGGGCTGATTCCTTTCAGCAACTTTTCTTTGGATCCATCCATGTATTTGTTAATTAGGATTTTTTCCACCAGCTTTCTTTACCTGTTATGAGTCTCCACACTATTTTCATACTAAGAGCTGCATTCATTAGTCCAGGCAGTCGAATAGATAGCCCTCCTTTT
The DNA here is from genome assembly GCA_000404065.3 of Pinus taeda. Lineage (NCBI taxonomy): Eukaryota > Viridiplantae > Streptophyta > Pinopsida > Pinales > Pinaceae > Pinus > Pinus taeda. The sequence continues at coordinate 4,962 of APFE031277444.1, read as the reverse complement.
TCATATGGTAACACTACTTGATCCCACTTGACCAGGATGAACTTCTTGTTTTCCTGCTTCCCACCTTGCCATAGAAAGCTTCTTATAATTAACTCCATCTGTTTATGGGCACTTGCCGGTGCCATGATTATAGCATATTGATAAATCGACAATGTTGCAAGAAGAGCTTTAATTAGAGTCACCCTTCCAGCCATATTTAGCCACATCATTCCCCAATTCTTTATCTTAGCTTGCATTTTTTCAATCTATTTTGTCCATATTTCGGCTTTCATGCTCTCTTTGGAGATTGTGAGTCCCAGGTAGAGGAAATGGCTCCATCTTTCTTGTGCTAGGATTTCCATGATTTGGGATATCCTTTGCATAATTCTACGCGGAACATTCCAGCCATAAATCCTGCATTTAGTGTTGTTTAATAGCCCACCTAACAATTGTAGGAACTTATCCAATGTTTTATTAAATCTTTTGGCTATTATTGTTAATGCTCCTCCCAACAGCAGAGTATCGTCTGCAAACAAGGAGTGATTTATGGTTTTTATTCCTTTTGTTATTCTTATCCATGTTATAGCTCTTTCTTTCCTCTAGGCTTCTAGAGCTCTGCTTAAAGTCTATGCCATTATTATGTAAAGAAAAGGGGAAAGAGGGCAGCCTTGCCTAAGACCTCTTGTGCTTTGGAAGAAATTTCTGGGTCTTCCATTTATGAGAGGGGCTATCCATGGAGTGGAGATGCATGCCTGAATCACACATGTTATTTCTTCTAAGAAGCCAAGTTTCTGGAGGATAGCCATGAGATAAGGGTGGCTAACCCTATCAAAGGCATTTGCCATGTCTAGTTTAACTATCACACCTTTCTCTTGCTTCTGGATACTAGAATGGACAACTTCGTGGACAATTTGACATTATCAATGATTTGCCGATTTGGCACAAACCCTCCTTGGTTTTCAGATATGATTTGAGGCAACACTTTCTTGATTTTGTTTGCCACTAATTTGGTTATTATCTTATAAGATGAATTACATAGAGAGATGGGCCTGAATCTATTGAAAGTAATGGGATTTGCCTCTTTTGGGACAAGTGCCAGATAGGAGGATTTTGTATTGCCTCCCATCTTTTTTTTTTGAAGGTGTTTTTCACCATTCTTATGAAGTCCTTTCTTATTGTATACTAGTGATTTCTGAAGAAAGCTATGGTGAAACCGTCTGGCCCTGGTGCTTTATCCGAATGTAGACTCCATATGGGCTCCACTATCTCTTCCTCTGTTGACTCTTTGCACAAATATGCATTTTGTTCTCTCTTTATTTTTTTATTTTTTTATTTTTTTTTTTTTTTTTTTGTGCTGCAAAATTTCTTCATACTCAGTCGTTTCATCTGTGGCTGACAGTAGATCTTCGAAATGCTTGTGGGCTACTTTTTTTCTATTTCTTCCGCTCCTTTAATTCTTGATTTTCCACTTGGATCTTTTCTATCTGGTTTCTGGCTCTTCTAATCTTCATAGAATTATGGAAAAAAGAGGTGTTCCTGTCACCTGCCTTGAGCCATAAACTCCTGGACTTCAATCTGGCCTCTTCTTCGTCTTTCTTGTTTTCCCTATAGAATTTGTTATCACTAAAAAAAATTCTCAAAGAAAAAGGGTAAGGTAAAGGTTAATTGATCTTGGAAATATTCATGTTGATCTTGGTCATGTTCATGCAATAGACATTTGATACAATTCTTAGTTTGAGCAAACAAGCCCATGGTGAGCAGAGATCAGGAATCTTCATAAAATTCAAGCGAGGCAGCTCCTCAATTAAGCAAGGCATTTCCTTCCAGGTTGATTTATCTAAAGCAATTTCAAAGGAGAAAATGTCCAAAGAAAGGGAGATACTGCCAGGCACATATGAAATAGAGGAGATAACACAATCTCATGAAGGAAAAGATAAAGGTAAAGCAGTTAACCTTCAGGAAGAAGATAGTGTTGAAGAGTTGAAAAGAAAGTCGGAATTGGCAAACTGTGAAATTGCTAGACTGAAGAAAGCCTCCAGAAAACATGCAATCAAGGAATCTTATTTTAACCAAATGCAAGCTCGGTGGGAGGACAAAACATTTCAAATACCATAGGTGGTCGACGTTAATGTTCAATTCCGTAGCTAGACTGTCCCTGCAATAAAGGAGGCACAATTCATCAGAAAGGTCAATACAAAGTTGAGAGCTGGGACCAAAGTCATGAAGAAGCAAATTGAGGACTTAAAAATGCAGTTAGCCCAGCAGAAAGAATCTCCTTAAGGAAGTCACACAGCAAAAAAGGTTATGTTCCAAATTTTGATGGTTTTTCCTTGTTATAATTTTTCTTGAAGAATCATACATTTCCACTCAGTTTTGAAAAGCTTTGGAGCAGTTGAAAAGGATGTTTGAATATAAAGAAGCTCAAGATATCAAATTTTTTATATTAGGCTGTGTTTTGGTGATTACACAGCAGTTTCGTAGCGCGCTATGAAATTGCTGAAGATGATGCCTAACGCACAGCAGTTTCGTAGCGCGCTGCGAAACTGCTGTAGCTACATAATTCAAACTTAGTCAACCAATTTTGAGGGACCGAGGGGAAATTTTTGAAAAAGGAATCTCTTCCAAGGATCATGTAACAGGTGTCAACATTCAACAAGGGAAGAAACAGGGGGAAGAAACATATATTCAAACTCGAAACTTTTTGTTATAAAGTGATCAGAGTTACTATAGTTCATGATATGTCAGACAATTTGGAGGAGTTCTTGTCCTCACACATGGAAAAAGGTTGACAACACATCAAGGATGTGGCATTCTAATATATTTTGGTGTAATCAAAGAAGAAGAACATGGTTCATTAGTTTCGAATATCTTTGAGGAAAACCAAAGGCAGATAAACAGGGGCAGTTTCCTACTTTTCAGGAGAAATGGAGAAGATGTGATATTAAAGACCAGCAGGCAGCTACAAACACCTACTACAACTAAACTAAAAGAGATCACTTGTCAAAGAACGAGAGTTTATTGTAATTAATGCTATTATTAGCATGATATGGAGTTAGACTCCTGTTTGCCTTAGATCTCTAAAAAGTATAGTTAGCAATTTGTTACATTTAATAGGTAGTTAAAGTGTGAATAGGTGTCATAAGAAGTAGAATTTGAATTCCCCTCATGTTGGAGGAGGAATCTCAGCCTTGTAAAAGAATTCTATAAATAGGAGAAAGAGCAATGTACACAGGGTTGGAAATTTATTGAAAAAAGATCTGATATTTGGCTTTATGTAAAGACTCTGTTTTAGTAATACAAGATTCGCTTTGCTTCTCAGGACTCAGGAGGGATTCGATGTTCAGAATGTGTTGTGTTGTTCTTTTCCCAATATTTGCAGTGGTATGAATGTGTAATCACTTAGAATTCACTCATAGTGCTCTAACTTCCTGTATACATTCATAGACTGTGTGGTCCTATATGTCTTTGGTATGTTCTGAATGTGTTGAATGCTGAATGCGCTGACTTCTATGTAAGGTTGATAACATTGTTATACTGAAATGATGTTGACTCCATAAGCCCAATGGATAGTTTCTAATTGTGTTTCCACCATTCATATTTTTACATTCGTTTCATAAGAGTTAGCCATCTTAATCATAATCAAAAACATTAATCCTTTGAGAGAGCCCTCTCTGGTTGGGGAGGCTAAGCCTCAGCCTAAAGTAGGTTTGAAACAGTTACTTTAGGTCTGCCTGGTCTGCAGCCTTCCAGTGTTAGATTTTGAGATAACAAAATTCCCAAAATATTTCTCTCTCTTTTAAATGGTCCTGCCTACTTTCCTCTTTGCCTCTTTCTCCATTTGCATGCTGTCCATTTTCTGTTGGAGCTCTTTTTTCTTTTTTTTTTTCTTTTTTATTCCTCGGTTCTTGCTCATTCTTTTAACTTGGCTCTTAAATTTTTAATTTTTGTCTCCCATATGTAGTGAGGTGAACCTACTACTCTTGGTTCCCATACTGTTTTAACTAACTTGCTGATTTCTATGTTGTTGTCCCAGGTTGAGTTGTATCTTAAGGGGAGCGGGCCCTGGTTCTCCAGCTTACCCAGGGCTATTAAAACTGGTTTATGATTTGAAGCAGTGGTGTGGATGATTTTTGATTTTATAGAGTTGTATTCTGCTTCTATACTTTCTTGGATTAATACCCTATCCAACCTTTCTTTGATATTACTTTTACCTACTCTTTTGTTGTTCCAGGTGTACTTCCCGTTATTTGGGGGAATGTCAAGAAGTCTATGCTACTCCATAATTTCTTCGAGATAGTTCCTAGAGGGGTTCATTTGATAATTTCCTCCAAATTTTTCCTTAATACTTCTTACTAGATTTAAATCTCCTCCTAAAATCACCTTCCCTGCTTGATTTTCCTATAATATTTCCTTCAAAGAAGCCCAACACTGTTCTTTATCTAGTGATTGGGGGCATAGATGTTTATGACCCTGTACCTCTCCCTTGTACTGATTTATTGAGGTCCGTTATTATCCAATGCTGATATGTTTTCTTTTGAATCAATTCCCATATTCCATTTTTCCATATTGTGCATATGCCTCCGGATGCTCCTATTGCCTGCATGGCTTCCCCTTCATACTTTCTAAACTTTTTTTTTGAGATCTTCACTGTCTTGATTTCCTGCCTTTGTCTCTTGGATCTTTAGAATATCTGGGTTTTCATTTATTAATATATCTCTTGCTGCATTTTCCTTAATAGTTGACCCCATTCCTCTACAATTCCAAGAGACTATTATCATTATTTACCTGCTTGGTGCTACACGATGCCCTTCCCCTTGGGTTGACTTCTCTCATTGTTCCCTATGATCTTCCCTAGGAAAGTGTCCGTAGACTGTTTTGTTCCTAGAGCTATTTCTTTTGCTACTGCTTTGTCCCTTAGTTCCTTGTTTGTCTTCCTTCACACCATTTTTTTTTTTTTTTTTTTTTTTTTTTTTTTTTTTTGGG
>APFE031277443.1:11099-29722 GCA_000404065.3 Pinus taeda | reverse complement strand
TTATAAAAACGAGTCAAGACCCTGATCGACACAAGATCATTTGATAAATACAATGATTAATGGAAATAAATAAACTAAATTAAAAATAATTAATGGAAAAAGAAAAAATATATATACACAAGTCAAAAGAAATATATATATAAATAATAAAAATACAATAAAATATATATATATTATATAATAATAAAAAGTAATCAATAAATAAAAGAGGGTCAACAATAAATATGGGGCTGAGGCCCATTAAACAAATAACAAAAACACTAAAAGGAGTTAAGAACGAATAGGATGATAAAATACATTAAAAACAAGAAGGATAAAAAAAAGAAACTCTAATGAAGAATAAATCAACAACAAATACTATAAAAAGGACACCAATACCTACATAGGTAAACAAACAAACAAAATAAATCCCAAAAAGAAGCCTAAAAGCTAGGAGGACAAGACACATACCCAACTTCTACTAATATTCTAGCCATCATCTCTATTTTAAAATATTCTTAGTAGTGGTGAGAAATTAAAGGTGGAGATAGTTATAGAATTTCAACTCTTTTAATTAAATCAATTAATTTTTAAAATGTCACATGAGTAAGTATTTATTATTTATTTTATTTTTTTCCTTGGAAAAATCTTAATTTTATTCATTAAAAATGATCAAAATTACATGTTGTAGATGCCATATGCAATAATAATAGGTTCTCATTTCTCAAAAACCATAAAAAACTAATCTATTCTTTCCTTCCTTTCTTCTTTTCACATGAATAAGTATTATATGAAAGAAGTTATTATTTTTTTGGACATATAGTATTGATAAGTCATGATATTGTAATAAAGCTTGTTTAAAAAGTAAGAATCTCCATGGTAAAGTGAGAATAAATTGTCATGATTAGAAATCTTGTTACATTATTTTTTAAATGTATATATCTTTAAGTCATATATTAATTATTTTATAATTAATAACAATAATAATTTAAACTAAAATTATAATTTAGTTAATTTTCATGTTTTTTTTACGTATTAATAATATAAGATCTATCATGAAGTAATAAAGTAATGTTCATGAATATTTATCAACCATTTATTTCATTGAAATTAAAGTATACAAATCATTGTTCAATTACATCCTCTTGGGACATCTCTATTAAGAGTTAAATTATTTTACATTAGCTGAAACGAAAATTATGCAACATTCGAGAGATTATAACAACTATAGATTATAAAATGTTGTTGGCTTTAACCCTAAAGATATCAACGACTTTTTGGTAATCACTAATTATCCTATAGGGTGGAGCAATGCTTCTTTAGATCTTATGTCCACTTCAACTGTTCCCTTTTATTTTTATTTTTTATTTTTTTTTGTAATTCAAGGTTCTATCCATTCTTCAAAAAAGAGGTACATCAATAGCAAAATGCATGTAGTTTCACCCTAAACATGTTTGTTGGCTACAACGATCACCATATGGCAAAGAAACAGAAAAACAACTAAAGACAAAATCCACAACTTAGGAGGCCAAAAGCACTAGTAAACACATAAAACAAGTAAAACACCTGTAACCATACTAGTCATTTGAAGTAATGGAGGCTGAGTTTTCCAGAGCCGTTCCTGTGGAAGGAGCACTGGACGTGCTCTTCGAAGTGGGCCATCCATGCCTCCAACTTCTCCAACTTTTCAGATAACATATTTTGGCCTCGCTAGACCACCACGATGCACTCTCAGACATGGCACTAGAAGTAGTGCATTTTGTTCAATGTGGTAATAAGCTCTGTGTGCTCTTCCTTCAGTACTCGCTTCAAGGTTTCCAGACTTTCCAATATCTATTAAATCAAATCCTAACAATTTTCCAAACAACGATCTTGTCTCTGTCCGCGTCTTGAATTATGCGCCTTCCCCTGTCGCCCCGAGATGCCACGACGTATCGCTCCACCCTATTGCTAGCTCCACAAGGTGCAACTCCCACGACTTACCACCGAGCCACCACAACTACAACCACTACGAGCCCCAAGGATTGCCCGACCCGAACAACTAGCATTGCTGCCGCCCTGACCAAAGCTAGTGGTTGCCACTGCCACCTGCAAGGGAGACTCTCGGCCCCTAGACCATTCGAATTGAGCTTCAACTGTGAAGAAGAACGAGCAATACGAGGTACCAGACACATTATGGCAAAAATGACACTGTTGAGAAGGGCGAAGCTAACCAACGAGTTGCTACCCAAACTACAATTTCAACCACAGAGAATCACCCCACCCACGCTGACAGGACCACATACAGCCTACCTAGGATAAACGCAGGGAACCACAATTCCAAACTGATAGCAAGGAATTGGACCCACGAATCACCGTCCCACACCCTTTATAAGAAGACCACTAACCAAACCACCCTAAGTCCAACATACCCTCTCCATAGAAACCACCAAACCTTGTAGAACCCCGAGAAAGAACTATTGAGGATAGCGAGCTAAATTCCACTCCGACGCGGAGGAACATCCACCCATCCACAACAAGACCAACAAACGGGTTTCAAAACCAGAGGTCCAAATCCTTTCTGCCTGAGAGAACTAGAAACCATACACCAAACAAGCAATTAACCAAAATACACACCCGTAAGCGGAGGAGGGGACACCGACGATGAAATCGCCACCTTTCCCAGACAGGGTGCCCTTTGAACTGTCCACTCTTGTGCCCAAAGCTCAAGCTGCACTTGCCAAAACGATGCCAAGCCCAAACTGCCTGATAAAAAACCTCACCACCCTCCATAAATCTTCGATGGACGCCACCTCCCGCGTGCTTCGAGGTTGATGGACATTTCACACAAACAACAATAACACCTCCCGTACACAGGGTGCCTTGAAAGGACGGGGAGGCTGGTCCTCACACCATCGGCCAGGTGGTAGTCATGAATGCCCACACGTTACTTTATTAGTTTGGTTGGTCACCCCCATCGGGGAACTCTTCCCTTCTATTTTAAAGTGCAAAATACAATGTGTAAATTTTTATTGTTTAAATTGTATTTTTGAATGTTACGAAGATTACATAACATGTACATTGAGCCATTTTATCAACACACATTAAAATGATTTTTTATTATTAATATATTCTTAAGTGCTCGTGAATATTAACTCATTAAAATATTTTCTTTTAACATTTTTTCTTCTTATTTATATAAATAATGAAGTTGATATCAAGTGTTAAAAATCTTACTCACATATTTTTTTTTTTACTTCTAACTACTTCACATGAAATTATATCAAGTCACATGCACAACTAATTAAATATGCATAATAAATTTTTTCTTTTTCTTTTTTATTATCGTTGACACTTTTCTATTTAAAAAATAGGAACAAACATATTTAGAAGTCTATAAAATAAGCCTCCCAACTCAATAAACATCCAAAAATAATTAAACAAATTTATGAGCATTTTCACAACATTACAAAATCATCCGAAAATCAAAACCCCCAATTAATTTATAATGCTTACCAACCATTTAATTAATTTATAATGCTTATTAATATTTATCGACAACTACTATCAACTTATATTTATAATTACATAACTAAGCTAATATCCACTTGCTTTAAAAATCCATGCCCTATAGCTAAAAGTTAATATATCCACTTGATTTAATCCATTTGGGTATGTATATGCACGTAGATTTTTGGTGTTGCTGAATACATTTGCGCTATAAAAATTGCTCACTAAAATTTTTCGGTGTTGCTTAATCCATCCATTTGCACAAGAAAAATTGATTTAAACCTCCAAAATCATAGTCAGATTTCCTAAAGAATTTCTCGCAGAAAAATTGACGCTTGGAATCATTAAGAACATGTTCGCTGAAATTCCACGCATGCGTGTCTAGGATGAAGATGTAGTGAATTTTGGTCAGTGAAACCGTATTTAAAAACAAGGTGCATGACTCGGCAAAGCTTCCGTGGACTCCTGGCCGATCTCACTCCTGCAATATTTATGTCAACGGTGATACCCCTGGCAATAATAAGGCCAAGCTCACCCCTGGCACTATTTATCTCAAAGGTGATTGCCCCGCTTCGGCAGAGGAAATACAGCAACAATAAGTGCACAGCTACAGGTTGAGATTCCTCTTCATTTCAGTGGACTTTGTGTAGCATTTATAAATAGACGTAGGATTATATGGGACCTCTCAGGGAAAACGGCGATCTTCTTTTTTTCCCAAAGAAGAATGAGGAGGAGGCCATAATATACGTTAATGGCAAGCGGTTGGTGCTTAATGATGGACTGGCTCATCTTACTCTTCTCGAATATTTGAGAGGTGAATTTCGTTTCCTTCCCTATTCATATATTCAATTATTCGAATCTTTTTGCTTTGCACAGATCAATTATGTAAATTTAGGGTAAAGGTCTTGTTATTATGCTGCAGATTAAACTTCTTTGCCTCCAACCGTACGTATATTCAATTTTCTTCGTCTTCTTTCATGAAATATTATTTTAAATCTGCACAACTGGGAAAACATTTGTCTGTTTGGCCGTCTCCGATCATCTGACTCATTTACATTGCTCATTCAGTGTTCGGGCAAATAGTTCTTATACTTGCTCTATGAGAATGTGAGTAAGGAGTCAATTGGCTTAATTGTTTTAATGAAATTTATATTCTTACCAAGCCAGCTAACATGATCTAAGCTGGGAATGCATTCGTCTTTCGATTCATTGCCTGGGTTTGGTCAAGAATGAGAGTATAATTTTTTTCATTTTCGTTTTCATGCTCGATTGGACTGCTCACTGAGGTTGAGAAGGACACTGAGACTAATGATCGGTTTAAACATTGAGATATTCTCAATGAATGACAAGGGCACTGGGTAGGGCCTATCCTGATGCTCTGCCTTATCTTAAGGTATACATGCATTGGTTTGAACTTTGAGTGAAGGTCGAAATAGGAAACCTGAGAAGCTTGAGCTCCCTCAGGTGATACTGATAAGAGTACCATGCTCCCTGTTGTCTTGCAGATTCACCAACTGGATTAGGCTGACCTTATCTGTGCAAGTTAACTGACTCCATTATGGTTAAATATAAAATCTGGACAGCTTGTTGGCAATTGCTCCTCTCTAATTACCAGACCAACCCTTAATTGTGAGGAATACTGTTGTCTGTAGACGATATACCTTTTTCCTTTTTGGATATGGCTCCGTGGATAGCCTGTTTTATTTTATGATGTCGGCACTTTGTAAAAGCTGATTGGCACTGAGAGACTTCTAATCTTTTGGGACACGGAAGATGTAGGTGGCTGATCTTTGCTTCTAAAATATCGTTCTAGATTATACACAAACACTGTTGAATCATTTCTCAGAAGTTTATCCAGGGGCATGCAGCCCAACATGGCTGTCATGCAGATCAAGAGTAAAGCGGTTTGTGCCATTTATTCAATTTTTTCTGAAGATGTATTTGTCCATAGTTAACAGTTCAGGTCAATATTAATCATCTAAAGTAACCTTATGAGTAATTATCAGGACAGATTCCGGTTAAAGAGAAAGAGGGTTTTTAACCTTTTCCATAAGAATTACTGCAAAAAAGTTCTTTCCCCTTCAGGCTTCCATACCCTCAGGCATCAGTATTAAATGAGCCTGAGGATATGGAAGGGGAAAGAACGCGATCTATACTAAATGAGCTGCTATAGGTGCGACTTCAAGAGAAATTATAATTCTGGAGCATGAACGAACATGAGACTTCTTTACACATGATTCTGTCCCTTCTTTCCTTGTCTGATTCGATTCTTCCTTGTTAACAAAAATTACATGAAGGAATGAGGAATGACGGAGATACATTAACTCTGGAATAGATGATCAGTCCATGAGACATTCAAACCTCCTCTGTAATGCATACCAGTCGATCCTCATAACCACACGTGCTGGTGCAATATAACTCGGTATTTTCCCCTGGTATTGGCTCGAATCCACTTGTTGCTAAACCCTAGAAATATATGGATAGACTGCACTTGACACACTTGTTTTCCTAGGAGAGGAAATGCAGTCTTATACCACAGAAATCGATCCCGAAAATAGTTGTTTGGATTCGACCACTTGTTCTGAAAAAAAAGGTGGGCACCTTAGCAAATAAAATAGTAGACTCACCCGGAAGAAACAATCTTTCAGAATTTTCGCCAGAGTCACACCCATAAATTAAAAGGGAACCTTGCCAAAATAAGGAATAATTTGCCCAGAGAGAGTTATACAATGCTGCTCTAGAATAATAAGGTGCGACTACTGGTCTCTGACAATTATGTTAGGTGATGAAGAATCCGATCTGATACACCCACAAATTGGCTCCTGTAAATGATGGATTTGGTCTCAACTGCTAAAGAACGTGACCCTCACAAACTCATTGTGACCTTGGCCAAGTAACCAAAATTGGCCTTGGAATTTTAATTTTCAATGCGACCCCTCTAAAGATTTAGACTTTGATAAAAATTAATATACCACAACATTTTTAAAATATTTCCATTGTCCCACTTAAAATAATGTGCCCAAACAATAGACTTGGCCTTTCAAATGATTTTCACAGCCAAACAAAAAATATTATTATTATTTTTTTAGTTGGCCAAAGTATCTAATATTTTGGCCTTTATAATAATTTAATTTTGGCCAAAATCCTTTGCTCAACAAATGACGAACTTTAGAATTTTTTTTTTCTTTGTGGAGTTTCGTTGAACAAATGAAATGCAATCTTGATCTTTTGTAATAAACTCTCAGGCTCGTAGGAATACTAGCTCTGATACCATTGTAATATCCCTACTAGAAAATTTAACAGTGGATACTAGGAATGAACTTGAACAAAAAAATAATCACAAATAGACAAACAACCAGCGATTTGATATACAAGTAGACGCTAATAAAATCATTGAGCCATTTATTAATCCATTGGGAAAAGTACATTAATATGAAGGAATAGTGAAACTTGGGCTTGCCTAGCAAGCGGAGCAAAGCCTAGAAACAAATCTCTGACCAAAATGATGTATGACCCCTGGTAATGATGTAGATGACCCAGTGAGAAGACTGTTGCAAACCCGCTCTCTCCAAAACTCCGCTGAAGCACCGTGAGATTTCTGGGTGAAATCTCCTCAAGAGTGTTGGGTTTTGTCCAACACCCAATAACAAACCCGAGGGTTTTCATCCTGGCGCTATAGAAGCTGGGAACTTTGTTTTCCAAACCTCGTCAATTAAAAATATTAACAATCCAAGATGTCCTCAAATGGTCTCCTCCTCCTCTTTTATAGATCTCATGGACTCCTCTAGAAGCCTTGATTTTATTATTATTTTAATCACTTAGTACTCTTTCCCTCCTTTTATTTAATTAAAATACCTTTTTAACTTTGGGAAAATGGTAAATCGACCACCAACCCTCCTCAGGCCACTGAAAGTCATTTCCCACCATCTCATCCTATTGATCTTTTCGTTCGGGTAACAACAAACAATTACACTAAGGTATTCTGTCAAGTGTTAGTTTTTGTAGCATCGAATGTGTTCTAGCCAAGAAATTTGGTGGAGAGGCTAGAATACATGTATTCTCCAAAACCCAGAAATCGTTTATGGAAAAAGATCAAGGTGCTACGTTCAGATAATGGTGGAGAATACACAGATAATGTCTTCACAAACTTTTTGTGCAAAGGAAGGCATCAAAAGAGAATGGACAACTCCATATAATCCTCAGCAGAATGGAGTAGCGGAGCGAAAGAACATAACAATAGCTGGGGCTGCAAAGTCTATGATGTATGACTAGGATTTGCCTAGATTTTTATGGGCAGAGGCATGCAACACAATGGTGTACATTCAAAACATAACACCTCATAGAGCATTGGGGAAGAAAACACCAGAAGGGGTCTTCACAGGAAAGAAGCCTGAAGTAAGTCATTTGAGGATATTTGAGGGTGTGGCGTACTGCCACATAGTAGATGAAAAGCGCAGTAAATTGGATTAGACTATAGAGAAGGGGTTCCTCGTAGGGTATAGCGAGAACTCAAAGGCATACAGGATCTACATTCCTAGCAATAGGAAGATTGTAGTGAGACGAGATGTAAAGTTCATGGAAGGCAGAGCTTTCAGAAGATCTCGAGAAATGCCTGTAGGTGATTAGTCAACAAAAGTTCCGTTAGTCCAGTAGCAGGGACAACAAGTGGAACAAGCAAGAGGACAGTCACAGTGGTCGAGTACGGTGACCAGTGCCAGTATCTCCTCAGGGGTAGGAGATCCAGGGAGTTCTCAGTAGACACAGCAGCAGGAACAGGAACAGGAGGAGGAACTGATTGAACCTACCACCACTAGTGGTAGAGCCAGTAGGGAAGTGTGTCAGACCTTGAGGGACGCAGAGGATTTTGTCAAAGCTCCGCACAAACAAGAGACAGCGCAGGCATCTTGACAAATATCAAGCTTTGATAGCACGAGTTACAAAACCCTCTAGCTTTTAGGAAGCCGCACAACAACAAGTGTGGGTCGAAGCCATGGTAGAAGAATACAGTTCTATCATGACAAATGATGTTTGTGAGGTAGTGTCTAGACCAAAAGACAAATCAGTTGTAGGTTCGAGATGGATCTACAAGATCAAGTATGCTGTAGATGGCAGTGTAGAGAAGTACAAGGCTAGATTCGTGGTGAACGGGTATGCACAGAAGGAAGGGATAGACTATGAGGAGACCTTCACCCCAGTTGCCAGATATACCTCTATCAGATCTGTTATATCCCTAACAGTGCAACTAGGGTGGGAGATTCACCAGATGGACATCAAGACAACATTCCTGAATGGGGTGATAGAAGAAGAGGTGTATATAGAGCAGCCTGAAGGCTTCGAAACTCATGAGAAGCACACTCATGTATGCAGGTTGAAGAAAACCCTATATGGGCTTAAACAAGCACCCAGGGCGTGGTATGATCGGATTGACAGTTGTTTGCAGCAGTTGGGATTCGTCAAGAATGATGCAGATCCCAATCTTTACTATTTGATGGTGGAGAATGAGCCTCTTATTTTGGATTTGTATGTAGATGACCTGTTTTTGACAGGATCATCAAGGCTCATAAAGGACTGCAAAAGGAACCTTGAAGTAGAATTCAACATGAAGGATATGGGGTTGATGCACTATTTTCTAGGATTGGAAGTGTGGCAGAAGAATGGGGAGATCTTCCTTGGGCAAGGGAGATATGCTACAGATATTTTGAAGAGATTCAGAATGCAAGATTGCTGACCCATGACGACACCCATGATCACCAATTGGAAGAATATAGATGCATCAGGGGACAAGGAAGTTGACCCCACCTTGTACAAAGAACTCATTGGGTCGCTCATGTATCTGGTTAACACTAGGCCAGACGTTTGTTTCACTGTCAATACCCTTAGTTTATGGTAAAACATAAAAGGGTACATTGGGCAACAGCTAGGCACATTCTTAGATATGTGCGTGGAATAATCGGATATGGGTTGAAATATACTCGAGGAGATGACGTCAGATTATGCATATTCACAGATGCAAATCGGGCAAGTAGTTCAGTGGACGGGAAAAGTACCTTTGGGTACTGCTTTAGTGTTAGATCAGGGATGGTTTCTTGGTGTAGTAGGACACAGAAGTTAGTAGCACTGAGCTCAACAGAATATATGGTAGCCATCACAACTACGTGCGAAGCTATATGGCTTAGGAAGCTGCTCATGAGTTTGTTTAGAAAGAAGATGTGAGCGAACAATGTTTACTGTGATAATCAGAGTTGCATAAAACTCTTTGAGAATCCAATATTTCATGATAGGTCGAAGCACATTGATATCAGATATCATTTCATTAGAGACTATGTTCAGCGTGGGGCAGTCCAGTTGCAGTATGGTCCCACAGGAGATCAGGTAGCAGACATACTCATGCTCTAGGGAGAGCTAAGTTCATCCAGTTCAGGGAATAGATGGGTATGGTGGAGAACTCGTTTCAGTAGCAAAAATAGATGGATTCTCAGTTGTAGCAGCAGCAGATGAGAGGGAGTTGCAGTGCAGATGTAGTATTGACAACAGTTCAACAGGGCCAACAATAACATATATGCAACGTATATCAGAGTTACGCAGTAGTTGGTGGGCAGCAGTAGCTAGACATCAACAACGTGATAGGAGATGATGCAGAGACTGGATGTTGCTTCAGTGGGTTGCAACTCTATAACACTTTCCTTGCTAAGAGGGAGTGTTAGTTTTTGTAGCATCGAATGTGTTCTAGCCATGAAATTTGGTGGAGAGGCTAGAATACATGTATTCTCCAAAACCCAGAAATCATTTTTGGAAATTCACCTAGAGACGACTTAATTAAAATAATTAATAATTTTTTAATGGTTCTTGTCTAAACTTAGGGAATATGATTAATTAAAGGGCATTAATTAAGTCATGGTGAGAATCTTCTAGAAAAAGACATGGATCGAGTTCTAGTTAATCTTAGCCATCGATTATGTTTTAATCTTGGTTGTTGATGTCTCAACGAGAGATTATAAGAAGAAACTTGATGGGACTTGGAGAACGCACACCAACAACTACTCAGTTGCCTAGGCAGATTGATTTTCTCAGTGGCCGAAGTTCAACAGAGGAGATAGAGCCAGAGTGTGAGTTGCAGGGGAGAGAGAGAGGGTATCAGCAGTGATCCAAGAAGTGCAGAAGGAGTTCCGGAAGAGACAACGTGAGGAGAGACACAGTCCACTAGAGCGAGGGTGATGCAGAGACCCAACATATGGATAGAGGGTTCATCTCGGGGTCAGGGAGTTGCTATGGAGAGTGAGAAATTTATCACTAAATTTCTCTCAGTGTTTTTCTTCTATTTTGATGTTCGAATTCTTGTACTTGAATTTCTGTTGAAGAATTAATAAAGAAACCCTCATTTGCTGCACTGGTTTTCCCAAGTTGGGTTTTTCCAGGGACAATTGTTAAAATATAACCGTGTCAATATTTTTATGTGTGTGCTAGAATTTCCCTAATTTTTCAACATTTATTTTTCTGCTGTATTTGTTTTGTGAAGGCTGTAGTGTATATGTTTCAATATTTTCTGTAGGAAATTGCAAATAGTTTGTTCAATGAATTTAACAAATAGAAGAAATATTATCAGTTGCTGCAGTAGGATTCCGGGTTCTGGAGTTTTCACATCAAGTATTCCTCTTGAAATGCCACCTTAAGCGTAATTGAGTTAAGTTCAATAATAACCTGATTTCCGAAAGTTGTCGAAATGCAATGGAACAAAAGACAAGTTGCGATGATGGAATGTGCCAAGAGAATGCTGTCAGACTCCATAAAAACTCCTCAAAACCCCATAAAGCCCCTGGGCCCGTTGATGGAGTAAACCCGCTCCTATGATCTAGTTGCCACCAACCCTGGAAGTCCATCCCGACCATGCCATAAGGGAAACCAGAAAATGGAACATGACAGTGGGATAGGGGAACTACACTACAAAGATTCTTTGAAGATTTCATATGCAAGATTGCAGGCCCATGGCCATGGCTCTAGTCACAAACTGGAGGAATGTGGGTGCTAGAAGAGCAAGTAGATGCTACATTATACAGGCAACTCATCGGGTTGTTGGTGTATTTGGTCAACACACAACCTGATATTTGTTTTGCAGTGAGCCAACTGAGTCAGTTCAGGATGGAATGGACCAGAGTTCACTGGGTTGTTACAAAGCATGTTTTGAGGTATCTCAGAGGTACAACAAATTATGGATTATGGTATATATAGGTTGATGGAGTGAGGCTTGAGGGCTTCATAGATATAGATTGGGCAAGGAGATCCACAGATCGAAAGAGTACTTTAGGTGGCGTCTTCAACATTGGGTCAACCACTGTTTCTTGGTACAATAGGAAGCAGAGTTCAGTGGCACTCAGTTCAACAGAGGCCGAGTACATGGCTGCCAGTTTGGTAGCATGCGAGGCTATTTGGATGTGGAAGTTGCTTGTGGGACTTTTAAGACAAGGGATGGAGCCTATTGTAATACACTGTGATAATCAGAGTTGCATTAAGCTCTATGAGAACCCAGTGTTTCATGATCGGTCTAAGCATATCGAGATCAGGTATCATCATCTTAGAGATTGTGTGCAAAAAGGCATAGTGAAGCTACCGTACATTCCAACAGAGGATTAGACAACAAATGTCTTGACCAAGGCATTGACAAGAAGCAGTTTTGTCTATTTCAGAGACAAGTTGGGAGTTGTACAAAATCCCTTCCTCGCTATGTTGAAAACGGTAGCGAGGAAAGGTCTTCTCAAGTTCGTTCCTTAGCCATAAATTCCACAATTTTTCTTCCTTTGACCATGGAGTGAGTTGATGGAGATGGTGAGTTCATGCGTAGTTGGAGGATTAGTCACGTGGATCCTTCTTCAGTTAACTACATGATAGATGGTAGTTTGAGTTTAGAAAAGGATGAGTTGGGAACTTCAATATTTGATTGAGGGAGGACGAGTTATAAGTCCAAGTGATGATTGGAGAAGAGGATTAGTTTGACTCAATTAACTAGTAAGTCACAACTCAACTTCCAAATTTGTAACTTGCCTTTTGTAGCGTGGAACGAATCAATAAAAGGAGGACAAAGGCACATAGTTTATTCATTATTGAAGTGCACAAGTTGTGTGTGAGCTTCTTGCTTGTGGCATGTGTAGACTTGAGTAACAAGTGTGCATAGATTGTGAAGATTTGTGCTACAAAATAGGAGGCCATGTGCACGTGAATTTAGGAGCACAATGCGCTATAGAATAGGAGATTTTGTGCCCAAGGAGAGAGGCTAGTACACAAGGAAATATGGCCTGGTTGTGCACAAAGGATTAGGAGCTGTGATCAAGGTTTTTCCAAGGGCAAATCTAGGCTAGATCAACAACAAAACAACTTTGTTCTCAAGAGACATATTGCTTTGTATTTGATTTATTTGCTCAATCAATAAAATACTACATCAAGGAGATAGGTTTGAACGTGTTGGGTTTCTTGAGAAATTTAGTGTGTTTAATTTGTGTAACTATGTTTTTATCTCTACGTTTTATTCCATTGCTTATCTATTATTAAGAAATTTTATATCTTGGTGAAAGAAAGTTTGGTTTCAGATTATTCATCTAAGCAATTGTAGAGTCGTGGAAAATTAACATATTTATTCATTATAACATATCTTACATTACCCTTAGCCTTATTGTGTGAAGAATTAAGTGGTTTTGAAATCAATGAGAGATGATATTATGGATATCTCATGCTAGTTAGCACATAAATTTGAATGATCACTTGTCATGAAGTGTTGGTTATAGCTCAAGTGCTTCCCAAGTTTGTAGTAGGAACTTTTAAAGATGCCATTTTTGAGCTATCTGAAGATTATTTGCAAAATTGTTTGTTGTTTGAGGCAAATCTATGCTCGAGAAAACAATAATATATGTAGATATTTTTTGGGACTTTAATATCCTTGGCACTCTAGTGGGTTTCAAAAACTCAAAGTAACACGTCTTTTAGGTTACTTAGATCGCATAAATATGCAACTTACATTGATGTTGACTAGTAGTGGCAAGCTTAATTTCATGGATAGTTGTATTTGAATTTTATTGTTTTATCATTTATTTAAATTTTAATCATATTATGCAAACAAAAATGCAGAAACATTTGTCATGGCACCTCTAAAATCAACAATAGAAGGATGGAAATATGTGGAGAAATTGGATGGGCCTTGTCGCCTCAAAATTTGGCAGGTCTTGTACAGGGGAGCTTAAAAGACAAGCCCTAGACCAAGTGACAACAATGAGGTGTGGCCCACTATCACCACAACCACTGCCCCCTGCGCTTTATGGGTTTTCACCAATGGGAGGCTTCTCGTTACAAAGGCCACCTAAGAGAGATATTCTAGGTTTAAAGATTAAGGTGACACGTAAAGGCTACTAGAGGTTCTAGGTTTAAAGATTAAGGTGACACGTAAAGGCTACTAGAGGATTACTCTTTATAAGGCTCAATCAGGCTAAGAGAAGCAATTCACATCCTCTATAAGGGCCAAATTAGGGCACACTAGAACTAAGACTTGAGAAATAACAAGCAAAATGGAATATCGTAAGGTCAAAATGCCAAGAAAAGGTTTCCAAACAATGAATATTAACAATCCAATGGTGCAAGAAACCTTTAAAAGCTCCTCAAGTTGAAGGTTAGCAAAACTAGGGTTTTCCTAGGGCAAGTTCACTTAGAGCAAGAGAATTAGAGTATGAAATCAAAAGAATGGTCATCAAAGGAGGTTGATTTTTAGGCAACCTATCCTTCCCTTGATGTTGAATCCTTTCACACCTTCAAATCCACCTTCTAGGCAAATTTGCACTAAGCCCTAGTTAGGTCGCTTATCCTTAAGAGGGCTGAATTTAGGAGAGAAAGAGAGAATAATTCGAGTTTATGGATAAAATGAGGTTTGATCACCAAATTGACAAGGCTAGTGCCTAGTCCTTAGGTTAATGGAGTTTATGGGTGTGATTACTAAATCTTACAAAGGAGTAACGATATTTTGATGCCCTAGCACAAAACCCTAACTATTATCATTGTGAGGGATCAAAGTTACTTGGGAGAGCTATTACAAGAGTTCACCAAGGGGACTACCATTCACATTTCATACATGAGTAATGCATATAATGATGATATCCAGATTCTATACAATTGATCTTCAACAATAAATGATGTAATAGAAAAACCCTAGATAATTAATGCATTCCATACATTAGACATAAGATAATTTTTTTATCAAGAACAAGGTTCACTTACAAGATAAAACGCGTGTATAATCCACTATTGATCCAAGATAACTTCTCTAATGTCAAGAAAATAACTTCAACATACAAAGTTCTCCATATGTCACCTCTCTCTAATATCCAAGAGGGCCAAAGATCTACAAGGAGGGTCACAATAGTCACAAGTGATGATGATAGAAATGAATGAGCCTCTCCTCTATTTATATGAGGAAGATAATAGCTAATTAGCCGAAAATCCCATAGAAAACAAGTTTAATCACAACACACCGTTGGGTTACAAGCCACCCCACTAGGTTTAACAATCAATGCCCTAATTAGCCCACACATGTGAGCTTTTAGCTCCCTAGGGCTGATGTCATGGTAGAAATGTACTCCAAATGGCATGTCCAAGTGCTAAGAGTTATCAAAGATGATGTAGAAGCATATAAAAATGAAGATTTGAGGGTTGGCTCTCGAATCAACCTCATTGCCTCCTGTGGGGTCCCAAGATCTAGCTAGGGCACCACAAAGGGGTCTCCAAGTGTCTCCAATTGCTCAAAGTAGCCTCCTCTACTCCAACGTTGAAGGCTTTGTTGACTACTTGGTGTCAACTACCCCTTGAGCAGAGTACAATGCAGAGCAACCATAAATTTTTTCAGATTTCATCATCATCATGCAACTTCTGGTCATCATAATGTAATCCAAATTCTGGAACCCGGTGGGCCATTATGTAAAAATGATTCTATTATGTTTACAAAGCCATGTAAAACATCAAGGTAAGCTTATGATTTTTACCAAAGAGTTTCACTCTAGGGAGTTTTTTTTCCATAGCTAATCATTTGTGTTTTTTAGCTGCAAATAATTGTTGTTTTTCTCCCAAGGATGCCCCAAAGTTAGAGTGGGACTTGATGGTAAGGTCTTAGGTGAGTCCTAGTGTATAGCGTCTATGCAAATTATCATACTAGATCATCTGTAAAGTGTTGTGGAATTTGGTTTAGTCTAGATGTCATCTTTAATTGTCAAAATTCCCCTTTTGAAATGGGATTTTTATGTAATATTTCATGTAAAGATGTAAAAAGTGTTGTCTATAGAGGTTCTAGGGGTGTGATTACTCAAAATTATACCTCAACTCCTAAACATTCTATCTAGACACACTTTGAGGGTGGAAAAATATGTCTAAACCCTTCTAGAGTCATTTAAAAAAAAATTCTGGCAAAATTCTGGCAAAAGAATTAGCCATAAATTAGTTAAAAAATTAAAATGAGAGAAAATAAAATTTTCTCCTAGTGGAAAAATAATCAAAAGGGGAATGTGCACTTTCCAAAAAAGGGATCAAATTGAGGTTGAGAAAAGTCTCATTTCCAAGGTAGAAAATTCTGACAAAAAAATTCATTGGGCCAGAAGGAAAATAATTTGTCAAGGGAAATTGAATTTTTTGGTCTAGATGTTTATTTTGAATGAGGGAATTTCAAGAAAAATATTTTTGAAGATATACCTATTACCAGTGGTCCAAAACCACTCCAGGTTCAAAGATTGGTCCATCCAACTCATGAATCAAGGAAATCAATTTTTTCCATGGATCTGTGCAGTAGTAATCAATGGTTTGAATTTTTTTGAGGAGGATCAAGCCATGGATCAAGTCAACGAGCCATTTGTCCACTTGGAGGCTCTCATACTCTCATTTTTCTATATAAGGAAGCTCTAAGCTCCTCATTTGTAACAATGAAAAATCTTGAGCTCTTGGCTAAGTGAAGCTCTGCTACTTTTGTAATATTTTTTTCTGAGCAATGAAGTAAAGTCTTTGGGGCAATGCTACAATTATTCTTCAATTATATGGTAATATCTTTCTAATCTGTTGTGCTTCATGTTCTACTAATGTTCTAATATTGTATTAGCTCTTGAAGATTCATTGGTGTACAATTATATTGCATCATTGTTTAGATCTAGAGAACGTTATATACCTAGGGGGGATAATATGGGGTACAAAGGGAGGTACCCACGGGAATACTGTAATAATGGGATGGGCCATAGCAATAAATAAGGTGGTTAACCCGTATCATGTAAGGGACCACAAGTAGTTAGTAATAATGTAATGGGCCAATGGTATTAGATAGATGTTATTGAGGGAACCATGGTAATGACCCATGGTATTGTATGTATGAAGCCTATATAGAGGCTAGAGACTCCACATTGAGAGGTGTGAAGGAATATTGTATGAACAGGCATATGGCTTGTGGAGTGTTCTTCTTCCTTAAGGAGTGAATGTATGATGTTGCCCTACCTTAAGGGTTTTGATATCAATAAAGAAGCATTTTTCTATCTATTTCTTTTTTATTGTTTCTGGGTTTATTTGTATTATCTTATATTTTCAGATCATATCTATAACAAGTGGTATTAGAGCACTTTTTTGGGCAAAAGTGGAGATTATTATTATTATTATTTTTTTCTTAATTTGTTGCAGGAACTTTCTGGGGTGACGAGTTTGCAGATCAGATCTGTACGTTTTGGGGCAAAATCTGCAAAATCTAATTGCAGATCTGGATTCTTTGTGAAAAAATACCCGATTTCAAAAAAAAAATCGGCTTAATCAGAGTCCGGATGAAGGAGATATCGCTGATCTAAAAATCAGTGGTGTTGTAGACATTTTTTTTGGGCAGCAAGTTTGCGGCGCAGATCTGTACGTTTTGGGGCAAAATCTGCAAAATCTAATTGCAGATCTGGATTCTTTGTAAAAAAAATACCCAATTAAAAAAAAAAATCAGCAGAATCGGAGTCCGGATGAAGGAGATATCGCTGATCTGAAAATCAGTGGTGTTGCAGACATTTTTTTGGGGCAACGAGTTTGCGGCACAGATTTGTACGTTTTGGGGCAAAATCTGCAAAATCTAATTGCAGATCTGGATTCTTTGCGAAAAAATACCCAATTTAAAAAAAAAATCAGTCGAATCGGAGTCCGGAATAGGGAGATATCGCTGATTTAAAATCAGCTCTTTTTTTTCAGAATTTTTGGTGATGGCGGAAGAGTTGCAGTGCAGATCTGAAATTCCAGTGTCTGGATCAGGATTTCTATCACATGGGCAGATGCATAATGGTTGTTCCATTTTCGAAAATAGGTCATAATAGGGATTCTAAGCAATATTGACGAAATTGTGGCAATTTCAAATTTTCACCAATTTTTTTTTTGTGATGGCGGGCCTAGATCAGAGTTTGAGGGACGTGTATAAATTTGATGGCTCTCATCTGACTAGATGGCTAGCACAAATGGAGAAATATCTTAGATTGAATTACATCATGGATGATGCGACTTAGCTGAGTGTGGGAATCATGTACTTAGACCATGAAAGATGGCAATGGTGGCAGTGTCATCAAAAATGCCTTCCAAGGACAACTACTTGGCAGATGTTCACAAAATCTATTTGTGACCACTTTGACCGTAAATCTAATCTTGTGGGTCCTCTTACTAAGCTCACACAGACAGACACACAACCTAGCAAAGATTTTATTTTTACAGGAAAGAAGGAAACCAAGAAACCTAAAGGGTTATTTTCTGCTGGTATCTCCTTATTGCAGGTTCATGGATTGATTCAGAAGGAGAAGATCATTGTTTCTATAAATCCTAGTTGCAAGCATAATTTTATCAATGTTAATTTGGCAAAAAAATTGTAAGTTCCAGCAAAACACATTGAAAACACACAGGTGGATGATGAGGATGTTCAAGTGAATAAGGATTTGAAGATTTTTATGGATAAGTATGTGTTGCATGGTGATTTTTATATTTCAAAGATGGATAATATGGATGTTGTTTTGGGATATCCTTGGATGGAATCTGTGGGTATTATCAATATTAATGTGCAGAAGAAATTCCTGAAGCTCTGGTATAAAAAGAAGAAAATTACATTACAGGATATTTCCATCAATAAACAGGTAGAGTACATGGAG
>APFE031277443.1:0-11057 GCA_000404065.3 Pinus taeda | reverse complement strand
ATTACATTACAGGATATTTCCATCAATAAACAGGTAGAGTACATGGAGGCTGAAGCAGAAGATGTTCTAGGGACTGACATATTAGATGATGAGCCAATGATGATAAAAAATCAAACACAAACAGAGGCTGAAGCAGAAAAGGTTACAGGTGCTGATACATCAGATGAGGGCTCAGTGGTTGAAGTAATATTGGAAGATAAGACACCACAACAAGCACCACAACATGCACCAGATAACAGTCAGGCTCCAGTAAAGGGTGAATTAAAGAAAAAGACACCGTGGGTTAAAACTTCAACATATCATCACCCACATCACCCCGCAGGAAAACAACCAACAAGATGGCAACCAATTAGCCACAAGGACAACAAACCCTGCATGACGGATAACGAGGAGCGAAGATCCACCTACTACACATCAACACAGAAGAGCTGCCACAGTCAACTTCCATCTCAAGCGAGCGAGGCACCAGTGAGATCGAGGGTTCACCTTTCTCTTGGATGGCTAGATGCACGTGCATGGTACCCGTGGACTACTCTTTTGAGTAGATCTTATTATTTGTGTTCGTCCCATGTTTCGGGGACGAAACATGTTAAGGGGGGTGGAATGTTATATACCTAGGGGGGATAATATTGGGTACAAAGGGAGGTACTCAAAGGAATAATGTAATAATGGGATGGGCCATAGTAATAAAATAAGGTGGTTAACCCGTATCATGTAAGGGACCACAAGTAGTTAGTAATAATGTAATGGGCCCATGGTATTAGATAGATGGTATTGAGGGAGCCATGGTAATGACCCATGGTATTGTATGTATGAGGCCTATATAGAGGCTAGAGACTCCACATTGAGAGGTGTGAAGGAATATTGTATGAACAGGCATATGGTTTGTGGAGTGTTCTCCTTCCTTAAGGAGTGAATGTATGGTGTTGCCCTACCTTAAGGGTTAGATATTAATAAAGTGAAGCATTTCTATATTCAGATCTTATTATTTGTGGTGATTATCTAGAGTTATTGGGTATATTGGTATCATTTCATATATTTGCAGGTCAGTTATATAACAAGTCGTATCAAAGCCAGGTATCAGATCTATAACAAGTGGTATCGGAGCTATAACAGAGAAACATTTTAGGTGGAATAGATCTATTGGTTTTCGGTTAAGTCCTTCGTCTCCTCTATCACTGTGCCATCCAAATCTCCGTCGATCTAACAAATATCTTTCAAGTGTGTAGAAAATAATATTGTTGATAAGATCTTGGATACTTGGGGACATTTTCGGTTGAATTAACCAACTATTCAGGGCATAGCAACTAAGGAACCCATAGGTCACATCTAAAGACTTATCATTCGAAATAAGAAAAGGGGTTTTGTTGGCATTTGCTCTAGATCAAATTTTATATATCTTTAAAAATCTCTCAAAATTATTTTTAGACTTTAAATGAATAGATCTACTAATGAAGAGTTTTTTCTTGTAAATTTGTAAATAGATCTTGTTTATATTTTCTTCTAACATTGTATATTATTTCTATTTCTTTGTATATATTTGTGGCGTTTTATTGAGTTTGTTTTGTAGATATGAAGATAGGACATCGATTTTGGCTTGGATCTAGTTGTAATTTTTATTTTTTTGCAGGAGTGATCCCAACGATTTAAAAGGAAAATCATTTTTCTGAAGCCACAATCACCATCCTAGCCTAGATGGCTAGGGTTTCAAGGGAAACAAAAATTTCTTGAGGCCTTATAGCAATTTTCTTGAGGCCACAAGGGTTTGAAGGCCTTTTTTTTCACTTCAAGATCAAATCCTTTCAAGGGTCTCTCACTTCATATAATTTTTGCAAAATTTTCTCAAGGGTTTCGCTTGGGGTTTTGATCATTTTAGCACTTTCAATCTCTCTTGTGATAACCGCTAATCTTGGAGGCTTGTTTTGGTATCTAGCAAGGGTTCGATTTCAAGTTTTGTGGCTCAAAATTTTTATTATCTAGCAAGGGTTTGATTTCAAGTTTTGTAGCTCAAAATTTACTAGGTCGCAAACCCTCTAGGGATATATTTTTGCATTTGATTCTAACATGCTAACCCTTGTGAATTTTGTAGAGTTCAACGAATTTTTTGGAAGGGTTTCATCATAAATTTTTTGGCATAAATATTGGATTTGGAAGGCTTGATTTCATTGCAAAATTTTTGGAGAAAGCCACATCATTTTGAGCCCTTTTCCTCAAAGCTGAGAGCTCCTAAAGGAGGCTTGTCTCACTTGGTGCGTAAGGCTGATTGGTAGTGGGAAGACCGAATTTTTTTGAGCCTTGATCCTTAAGAAATCACCATAATTTTTTTTTAATAAAATTTAATCAAAAAATTAAATCAATTTTCTGGGCTGGCTGTGAGCTCTTGGAGGCCTTCCTTCACCTAGGTCGGAAGTATTTGAAGACTGGTATTCATCCTTATTGAAGGTCGAGGGCTTCTAGAGGGTTAAATCAGTTGGTTTGAGAATTTGCAATCAAAATTATAAGTAGATCTTACCTATATTGGCCTTGTATCTTGAGGAGTTTGTTTTTTTTTTTCTCGGTAAATCTATGCTATTCTATTATATACAGGAAAACATTACATTCATAGAGTCAGTTTGCCCAGGGCCAACTGTGGCTCTTGGGACCAAGATTTCTCAGAACAAAACCAGCCCTCATAGGGGCAGCGCAACTAGACATAACTACCCACACAGGGGCATCGTAAAACAACCGTGGATCCAGACCAAGCAAAATCATCCCGTGCAGGGGCGTCAGAGCAAAAAAAGTACAGCCCATGCAGGGGCATGAAAAGGCTTTCAGCCAAATCCTTACTGTCCATACAGACGTATCAGGGGCAGACATAGACATAGACATAAACCATAAAAGACATGATACATAGACATAAACCAAAACAGGACCTGTGCGGTTATGGTGGAAGAAAGATTGAACCAATGGAGGCTATTCCTCCGGCTTCTCCTCGACCACCCTGCACCATCCATACACCTCTCGTTCTTCTGCCGTGGGGAAGGAGTCCCAGTCTTCGGCAATGTTCTCCTTGGAAGTCGACGCCTTCTGGGTCTGAGGGCGATTAGGAGCTTGCTTGGGCTCCCCCACTGGTTTCTTCTCGTCGTCTTCCGAGCTTCCACCTAGGAGCTTCTCCAAACTGCGCGAACCGCCTTCACCGTCCTGAGATTCCTCGTAGAATAGAACCGAGACGTGTGCATTAATGTGGGGTTTATCCATCGAGCAGCCGAAGGTAAAGATGGCGGTGCCGAATGCAGGTGAAGGAACCGGACCAGAAGATGGGCTGCTCGCGTCCATGAATTGGCTTGCCTGGAGGGGGTTGGCCTGAGCCCTTCCACGGCAGAGACAACGACAGCAGTGAAGAAGGGGCTTTGTGACTGGAGGACGAGAAGACCCTCCCCGAGGACGAGAAGAACCTCGACGCCTGAGCGATCCTTGTTGTTGTCTGACCATCTTTGCAGTAGCACCGGGGCCGTGGAGTAATGCTGAGACAGAGGAGCTTCCCAGCTCGAAACAGCACCCAACAGAATTGAAGCGGCAAACAGCAGAATTGAAATAGCACCCAACAGACCATAGACAGCCCCAAACGACTTGGAAGCAGGCTTTAATAGCAAGAGCTGTAGCCTGGATGGAAATTCAGTATGCAGGAGCCTGAACTTCGTTACCCAAGCGCTGAGCGTGAACCTGCTCCGCTCCATCTCCCTTATTAAGAAATCCAACATTCCTCGAGACCTGTTCACCATAACTGCAATTGCAGTCGCACAAAATAACCGGACTGTGCATTGAATAACTTCTGCGTCCATATGTGCATTTATTCCTTGGCGGCGAGAACCGAAATGAATGCTAAGCTTATGCTCGAGGCAGCACATGGCTGGCATGTGGCTCCTCGTTGTCATCCGTCTTTTCACCCGCATCCGGGGATCTTGAGGAGTTTGTTGTTATAAAGCTCTTTCATCATTGTAAATCTCCCTGAGTTGAAGAGTCCTTCCTCTCTGTATAATTACTTCTTCCTTTGTAATATAATAATAAAGATTTTGTTCTTTGAGGGAGCTTGGGATCTCAATCCCATGGTATCTCGCCTCCTTATTTAAAAGGGAGGGTTTCTCTTTCTTCTTATCTTAGTCTTTAGATCTAGATTACTAACTTGTTTCTCTTGCATTCATAGTTAGATATGATCTCTTAAGTTGTGTTCATTAATTAGCTATTTGATCTATTTGCATTTGAAATAGTTCTTGCCTTTGTTTCACTTGCAATTGTAGATTTAAAGTAGTTTTTCTAATCTCTAATTTCTTGTTAGCAATCTCATTTGCCATCAGTGATTTGTGCTCTTATCATATAACGTACTTGTTACCATTGTCTAATATAAGTAAAGAACACCTTAAGAAGTATTTCTTGTCAAAGGCATATAGAGATATTACTCTAACATCCAATTCTAATTGCATCTTGTTTCATTGAGTGATCTGAAGACTTGCTTCATCAAGTAATTTGGTGTTTTAAGTGACTATCATAAATCTTGGTTACAAGTGTTCTTTATTGAAGCATTTTTGTTAATGAATCTCATTGAATCATTTGCATTTGCTTCCTAGATCTAGTTTTGCATTCCTAAAATCTACCTCCAAGCATAAGCTTGGTTGATAGAAAAGTAGGACAACCTTTTCCATCATTCAATTTAAGGAGCTTGACCCTTAAACAACGGTTAAAACAAGTGACCTTGCAGTTTTCTTGCGACGGAACCCTTGCAAGAACAGAGGCACTTGGGTTGCTAGAAGTCTTGGGTAGGTATTGTTAATAAGGCCTTAGTCTCCTTCCCCAACATTTCTCCCAACAACCTTGTTCTGAGACTTGCTTTGATAATTGAGGAGAAGGCCTTCACCCTTAGCTTAGACATATAATTAAAATTAACCAAGACTTTGCATCTCACATAGATTAGTCTTGCATTCATCTTGCATTTCAATTGATTATCTGTAATTGGAATTGTGAGTTCATTCTATACTTGCAAGTTTCATATTGTTACTCTTGTCAATTTCAAGCTTATTGTCTCTTGAATATCGTCTTTACTAGAAAGTACAAGTTTTATTTCTCTTGCAAGTTTATCTCTTGTTGCTGATAATCTCTTGATTTCTTATACTAACACCTTTTGGCAACATTGCCTATCTTACAACTTGATATTGTATTGTTATTTGCAAGTATTTTAATTTGTATTTGAGCATTGTTACTTAGGCACTGGTCTCTTACTTTTAAAATCTCATTTAGTGTCATATTGATCTAATCAAATTTGTCTTTCAACGTTCACCTTGCTCAATAATAATAATATTACTTGCTAATCCTTAATCAAGTTGTCTAAAAGAGTAATTGCCTTGCCCTTAGTCTCCTAGAACTTGTTGTTTCAACAAGTCTTCCTTTTCCATTCATCTTTAGAGACTACCCCCCATAGCTTGTCTAGGAGAGAGCTTAAATGGAGTGAGTAGGGAATAGGTGACAACCCCTACCCTAAGCGTTGTGCCTTAGGTGTACACTTTGGGCGACAACAGGCTTCTTAGGTGCAACTAGCCCTCCCTAGTCTTTGAAGGTGAGACCATCCTCATTTGTGCCCTGAATTAGCTGCCATCCATCAATTGGTGTTAAGGCCATTCTGGGGGCATGCTGGGTCCAAGTGTGTCATCCTAAAGAGTCATCAAATCTGATGCAAAGTGGTACAATGTCCTGGGTGTAGAAGGTTCCCTAGAACATGTGTCATCTGATGCTGCTACTAGGAGGCCCAAAAGTCTCAATGCTTCACTTATTTGTGCCAATATACTCCTCTAAGGGCTTGGGTACTTATGGATAAGGTGCGCAAGGCTTGGGCTGTTGAACCACCTGACAATCACAACATAGATTCTAGTGAAAGAAACCAATCATTAGGGACAAAGGTCTTTATTGCATCTAAGTGAACCAAACTTGAAAGTAATGGGCTATTTAATACTTCAAACAAGGATCCCTTTCCAAAATTAGGACCCTGATCTCACATTGGTGTTTTCTCCCTAGGTAGGAGTAGCTAAGGGACAACCCTATGGTTTCCAATCCCTAAGGGGAAGTAACATTTCCTTGGTTTACCCCTCAATCAATATGTGTTAGTGAATAATATTTATGGTAACGTAGGGGTTAAGACTTTATGGCCAAGTGCCATGGTCAAAGGGACCGATTGATGGGTGAGTCCACATCTTGAGTGTATAGATGTGAGGAGGGAGCATTCATGGATGCATGAGTTACCAACTTGACCTTTGTTTTTTCTCTCCTCTGTGTGCCTTTTACTCTTTCTTGATTTTACTTTGTATTACTGCTTATAGCTCAAGGGTTAGAGCTTACTTTGTATGATGTGGCAATTGCATTACCCCTTTAAGATGTGTTAGTTTATCACTCATCGAGGCTGGGACATGCAAGGGTTCCTTCTTTGATGTAATGGAGCCATGAATGCTTAGGAACCAGGTGATGGCCATATGAGTGAGGTAAAGCTCATGCTAGGCTTTTTTCCATGTGCTAATTTTTATGTCCTTATAATTCGTTTGCATTTTGATATTCTTTCTTTTGATTTTCTTGTGGCCATGATATGCTTTTTATATTTCTTTTAGTTGCATCAACCTCCCAGGGAAAAGTTTCTTGACCCTACGCCAGTATGAGGACATATGGGTGCCAAATCCCAAAGAACCAATGGTTAATTGAACTCGAAGAATGGAGGTGATATAAGGCTTATAATATAAGATGAAAAGTGTTAATTATGATATATGGAATAGATGGAACTACGCTATATCAATCAAGGATTCCCAAGCTGTGCCCTTCATATACCCATTGGGCCATTAAGGGTGGTTCCATTGGACTAGAATCAACAATTAACCCCCCATTTAAGGTAAGAGAACAAGATCATAGTCAAAGCCATTCATTCTTGCAAATCACCCCATAATCCATATCAAATGCCCAAGAACAAACAAGTATAAACACCCGATTGCAAAATGACCAAAGTGTATCTTGAGAGGAAGCCCACCTTCGTTCATGTGCTCATGCGAGATGGGTGAGAAGAAAATGGTTGATGTAAGTGGCAAAGAAATGGCATATCATTAGCTAGTGGTGTTTTTCAGGTGCTGCTAGCTATCTTGGCTGATTGACTGGTTGTCATGAATTGGAGAAAAAATTTCTCATATGGGGTTACCCATTTTGGTGGGTAACATCTGGCTCCAATTCGGGGACATGAGCTCACCGTAGAGCGCATGATCCAATAGCTCAAATGGGGAATTCATGAGAACTCTAGCAATCCTTGGGCTCCCAGACCTATAACCTCCACATTGCAATCAACTTGTTTGGGAGCATGTGTGGGCATAGGGTATTGCCCATGTTTTTAATGTAGGTATAAATCCATTATAGAAAATAAAGTCTATGCTAAATGCAATCTACTCTAGCATGAAACATGATGTGAATGATATTAAAATGATCACACAATATGCAATGCAACTAACTACTATGCATCATGTATGCTATTTTCCATCAAAGAAAGTGAGATGACTCCCCTTTACTGGAGAACGCAAAAGTTCACCATCAAGCTTGGCAATAGAGAAGTATCCTACACCCACTTTACCATGGATCCTAATAGGAATAGGGTATTTATCAACCAAGACAAGGTTAGCTACTTGGTATTCTTTCTTTGGCTTTTGGACCCATTGTTTATTTGAAATGGTCGACTTTGAGTTAGAATTCTAAATGTTGCAGACCCCTTGTGAAGGAGGAGGCTTAATTGACTTTGAGAGATCACTGGGAGGCTTTTGACTCACAACCTTTGGGTTTTCGTTGATTATGGTATTGTGATGGCTAGGGGTTGGAAAAGGGAACGGTTCAATGTCTTCAACATGATTAAGAAACCGAGGTTCTCTATATAGCACAAATGGTGTCTCGTCAGAATTGGGAATAGTGGCGTATGATAGATCCATTTGTAATTGGCCACCTATTGAAGCACTCCATTTTCTTGATAATAACATGCCCTAGGCATCTGACACATCAATGAGTACAATATTCATTAATACAGAAATGTCCTTGTTAGATGCCAAGGATACCTTCACATCTTTAATTAGACCATGCACATGAATAGACTTGGAGTCAAAACCACAAACATTCTTGCGTGGCCTAGTGATGTCCATTTCCAACTGATATGTGACCTTTAATGGCGTAACATTTGCCGAGGTACTTAAATCAAGCATACAATTGTGATGTATAAAGTTATTAATCTCTAAGGACAACAAGAAGGGCTCATGACCTCCATTTTTCTTATCAAAGTACATATTTTGCAGGATAACGGGAGGGTCATCATGTTCATCTTCAAAACCAAAAGCCTTCCTAATTTGCTTCCTTTAAACAAGATTTTAGTCATCTCTATAAGGGGGACTTGCACATTGACCTTACCCAAAGCATTTGTCATATCCAAATCTAAATCAATTTCATGGTTCTTGGGTTTTGGCTTAGGTTCATTTTGATTTGGAACTTGGGACTTGTCCTTCCTTTGGAATAGATTGCTTGAGCTAGCACTTGTGTGGGCTTGATCATTGTTTCTCCTAGAATATTGGAGACTGTTAAACCTCCCAACATTTTCAACAACCATAATTGGTTCAGCTTTATCTTTGTCATTGGAATCATGAACTTGATTAGGCTCTGGGTGGAAATAGGTATCACTAAGCAAGATATTAAAGGAAGCACTATCATTCACTATATTCTGTTGCCTAGGATTTTCTTCCTTAAAGGAAGCAATACCATTCACTATATTTAGTTGCCTAGGATTTTCTTCCTCCTCTTCTTGATTTAAAGGATATTCTTTTTGGGAATGTGGTTCCTCACAAGGTTGGCACCAAGGGGACTCTTCTTGTCCCACCATATTGGTCAGGGCAAGTGACTTAGGAACACTTGGTTGGATAGCACAATCATCCTCAAAAGCCTTTCTATTGAAGGACTTGTTCTTATTGAATTGGGTTTAGGAGGAAAATTAGATCGCGATCCCTTCTCTCTCTCTATGATGGACATTTTGTTCATCAACGTCTTTTGACCTTGAATCAACTCATTTGTAAGCTTATTGAACTTGTGAGCAAAGACTTGCAAGGCAGGATCCACCTGGGAACTAGATTTTACTTTGGGTTCGATTCTAGCCCTAGCATATTGAATAGATCAATTCTAGAAGCATTTATATTTTGCTCCACCTCAACAGCTACGCGCGTAGCCTCTCCTAAGTCTTTAGGAGCTTTATCCTTAAGGGCATAGGTTAGATGTCCATGAAGAGATCTAATGAATCTATGAAGAATAACATCATCGACGAGTCTAAATATAGTAGGGATCTCTCTAAGGAGTTTGTCAAACCTTTTAGTATATTCCTTTACAGTTTCCTTCTCTGTTAAGCTGCTACAAGGAATCTCTCAAGGAGAGGACCTCCATCCAAGGCTGAGGCCCATCTCTTCTTAAATGCATCAAGAAAGGTATCCCAATTAAGACTGCTACCTTGGGGAAAGCTATGTCGAGATTTGATACCTTGGAAAGTGTGTTTGTCCACTTCAATGTTGACCTTGCATTAAAGTGAAGAGGTAAAGATGATCCACAAATGATTTTATGAGAAATAAAGTCAAAGTGTTTTTATAAGGTGAGAAGTGTGCTTTTAAGAAAACACAGGTGTGTTTCTTAAAAAGCACAAGTGAATTTTCCCATAAAGTGTGTTTTTGGGATCCATGTGAGCATGACATTGATCATGATCTCAACCATAAATCAAGAATTAATCTAAGCCATTGATTCATTATGAGATCCTATAAAAGCAAATTGAGGGTTAGAAGTCAAATCACTCATTCATGAGAGTCATTTATGAGGAGAGAGAAAAGATTAAATCATTCATTCATGAGAGATTCATGAGATAATGAGGAGAGAACTGAGGGTTCGAAGACTTCCTTGGATGGCTGAATTTTTGAGTTGGAGCGGGTAGATTTTTTGCTGGAGATCGGCATGAAAATCGAGGCAGCTATATAGGTGATGTCAGCAACCATACATGTGATGTCAGCAGCAGTACAGTGATGTCAGCAACATTTAAATCAGTTGTATCAAGGTTGTACATTCAGGTCTGCAGGTTCATTAAATGCTGTAATTTGTCCATAAATTCCGTTGTGTAAAGTTACTCTAAGAAGAAATTAAATCTGACTTTCTGGATTTTCCTCTTGTGGGTTTTTCCCTGGTCTTTGACCAAAAATAGTTGTGTCCTTTGATGTGCCTGTGCATTTAGTTTTTCAGCTAATGTCTTAAAGATCTTGTGGTGAAATTGCAAATAAATTTTTAGTTTTCACAAGTAGTTTTTTCTTTATGGTATCAGAGTTGGGATGCATAAGAAACTGAAAATTTGCACTAAGGACAATTCTTAAGAGAATCTGTGGTTAAAAATTTTCTGGGTCATTTTGGGTTTTGCTAGAGATTGCTGTAGTTTTCCAGGTTTTGCCAGAGAATGCTGAAGTTTTCTGGGCTTTGCTGGAGATTGCTGAAGTTTTTTGGGTTTTGTTAGAGATTGCTGAAATTTTCTGGGTTTTTCATTTTGGTGACTTGTTATGGCTACTTCTGGAGCAATAAGAATTGGAGGGCTAAGGTTTGAGGACAGACTATGTGGAGCTGAGAATTGGAAACCATGGAAGGTGAGGACTGAACTGCTACTTGAAGAATCGAAATTGTGGAGACCATTGTGACTCCCCCCATAGATCCACAACAAGTAGCTGAGCTCAAGAAGAAAAATATCCAAGCCAGAAGGATTATCTTTGATGCTTTGTAAGATCACATAGTCCCTTATATTAGCAGCAAGATCTTTGCATGTGAGATGTGGGATTCTTTGAAGCTGTACCAGAGTTCTTACTCTCGAAAGACTAGTTGATGAAAAATAAAGTATAAGAAGTGTTTTTTGCAGCATTGAGTGGGAAAACTACAACCTTTCAAAGGAAGCTAAAGGAAATGATTTGGATCAAGTGATTTTTGTTGGAAATAATACTGAGAGGGGGGGGGGGGGGGGG
>APFE031277436.1:87710-124404 GCA_000404065.3 Pinus taeda | reverse complement strand
TAGTTCAGTGTTTAACTATAATTAAATGCCTATAAAGGCATGGGATGTAATATGTCAAGTTAGTGTTAAAAACTGTGAAGTGCTTTGCCGTGAATTATATAACTCATCTTTAATAATACCGAAACGATTTTTCTCTGAGTTTGAGAGTAAGCATTGATGGATTGCTGAAGATAGTCAATTGATTGTGTTTGAGATTTCTTCTTTACTGTAAGTTTATCTAGCTCCCAAATGTGGCCAAGGCTCACCCATCTGGGTTGCTTTGTATATTATAGATAGAACCGCTGTGTGATTAGTCACAATTAGTTTTACTTGCATTACGAATTGGTTTGGCTTGACTGTATGTGAATTGCATTCATTTGATTGTTTAAAAGAGTGTAGATGAATTAATGTTCTTTCATTAATTCGTTTCCATAATTCACAGCTGAACCTTGTGTGAACCTTGTTTTGATTTCAGAACAGAGCATGCTTGTTATCGTATTGAGTTGTAATCAGCCGAGAAATTCCATACAATCACCTAATGAGAGAAACAAATTATCTATACATTGAGAATACTATGATTGTTTTGATAAGTTAACTCTATGTGGTGAATTCGAACTAATTAAGCATGAGATTTGTCTAACTATCAAATTTCTCTGCATTCCCTCAGGAACTAGAACAAATTGACTTTTTATTTAAATTATTTTACATACAATTCCCCATAACAGAATTCTCGTTGATCATTTTTTATCTAGCTTCAAGTTGTTTAGATTGAAGATCGCTTTCATAAATGTTGGATGGATTCTTACCAATTAGCTCTGTTTCATTCAATGAATAGACTCTAGGATTGTAGAGTGGATCGAGTGGATTTCACGTAGCATGCTCGTGAGTGCTTCGATGATTAGTTGATAACTGTGATTTCATTAAGTTTACTAGATATATGATTTCTCTATTTTGAGTGTTGATTGATTTCATTGAGTTTAGTAGATAAAGGATTTTCCCGTGTTTCGTGTGAAGATTTATTTTATTATTTGTCCAGATAAACGATTTCCTTTGCTTTGTGAGGTGGTTGATTCCAGTTTTCAGGAGTCAGGTATCAATTAGATTTCAAGCAGCAGAACATTGGCTCCAAATAAGGTCATCTACCAATAAGGGTTGGTGTGGTTACAAAAGCGTTTAGAGTACAATTTCTTAAGGGTTATTTGGTTGAATTGCTAGGTATCAAATAGGCTAAGGGTTTGAGTTTTTTTCATCAGATTGAGACCTGTAGATTGCTTAATTGCAAGTATAATGATAAATTAGTAAGTGATAGAATAAAATAAAGTTATCACTCCAGATTAGTTCTTAAACTTTCAAATCTTCGTTAAGAGGATAACCAACCATTAGGTACAGATCGTTTGTTTGATTGAGTGGCTATCAGCATAGATTGTTTGTTTGCTTAAGAATTGAATTGTTATAAACTGCTTAGTTGCTTTAGGAATGAATTGTGGTTTGTCTAGATTCTTTAAGGATTGAAGGGTTATTAGTACAGGTTTGTTTGTCTGCTTAAGGATTGAATCGCTATCATTATAGATTATTTGTTGAGTGATTAATAAATTGTTATCACAAATAGAAAGTTTGGTACCAACATTTAGGGATTTGATTGAGTAAAGTTTTGTGTGAAAATAATTCCATTTTATCGCTTGAGATTCATATCTCAGTGTTTTGTTAAGTTTAGATTTGAATGCTAGGGTTTGTAAAGGCTTTTGAGATCTCTAGATTGAATTTGATTGTTGGGTCTGCTTTTGATAGCTAATTGTTTGTAAATGTTAGTGTGTTATTACTCCAAGAATCATTATCAGGAAGTGTTAAAACTCTAATTCAAACCTGAACGAAGAAAGCGCAAGGAACCTCATGTTTACAAACCTCAGGTTGACAATTAATATTAAGGGATTTAATCTGACAATTTAATCTCTCAACAAGTGATAAAAATTAACACTTTATTAGTGAGATAGGTTTAAGATTGGTCCTAGTTTCAATTGTATCAACTCTTAAATTTGTACAATAAGTACCAACTGTGAAATGCAAAGGATCCTTTCTAAACCTGCAAACCCTGGTCATTACTGATCCTACATTATGGACAATTTAAAATCATTGTTATAGTTCTAGAACCTTTCTATAAGTTAACCTTGAATGTTCCTTGTACAGCTAGATAACCCTACACCTCATAGCTTCCAATTTACAGCATCGATTGCAAAATGTATTATTCTGAAACAAGCAATAGATTTACAACATTGATTGAAAAATACATTAATATTAAGAAACAAATAGGTTTGTAGAGAAATTGTTTTGAAAATTAATTGAAAATATTTTCTTTATTGATAATTCTGAAGGAAAAGTTCCATATTCCAAGTGTTGCCTCAAATATCTATACCATGATGGTTCTATAGTGGGCCTATGCTCAAAATATGAATTATAAATCTTGATCTCATTGTCCCTGTCTTCATTTTCTTTTGTTTTGGCCTCCATAGCCTCTTCAACTAGTCTACATAATCCATGACCCTTAATAATAGTACTGGTTTAAATTCAAGGTCATATTCTTGCAATGGCACCATCCAATTACTTCTTCATTCCCCCAATTCCTTTTGCATGAATAAAAATCTAACCACAAGGTGAGGGACAATTACCTTTGCATGGATTTTCAAGTAGTAAGGCCTAAAGTGCTTCACTTCTTTGTAAAACGCATAGGTTTTCTTATCGATATTAGGATATTTCAGTTAAGATCCTTGCATGCCTATACTTATGAAAGATATAGGCCATTCATTTCCTTCATCATCCTTTTGCTTGAGTGCTCCAACAAGAGAAGAGTTAGATGAAAAAGTATAGAGCATGGATTCTTTATTAAAGCTGAGACTAAATAAGGTAGGGACAATAATCGCTTCATTGATTTTTGTGAAGGCGTCATTTTCCTCTTGATTCCATTTAAATATCAGATCCTTCTTGTTCATATCTTGTAAGGATTTCATGATTTGAGCAAAATCAAATATGAACTTTCTAATCAAGTTGATTTTCTCCAAGAACAACTACATAGAATTTTTCCCTTTTGGGTATGTAATCTATGTGATTGATTTTACTCTTTCAAGGACGATGGTGATTCCGCTCTTAGATATGACATGCCCCAAAATATTCCCTTCAAAGAAAAAAAAAATGCTTTTTTTGGGGTTGAATGATTTCCCATCCTTACAATGACACTCAAATATTTGTTTAAGATGAAGAATATGGGTTGAGCACATGTTTGAAGCCACCATTATGTCATCAAGTATAAAACCATGTTGTGCAT
Organism: Pinus taeda; assembly: GCA_000404065.3. Lineage (NCBI taxonomy): Eukaryota > Viridiplantae > Streptophyta > Pinopsida > Pinales > Pinaceae > Pinus > Pinus taeda. The sequence continues at coordinate 121,109 of APFE031277436.1, read as the reverse complement.
AATTAGTCCTTTGAAATCCATATCCATCACATGCTGAAAATTAGCTCTAGTGTTCACCAACCCCAAAGGAATATATCTATATGCAAATGTGCCCCACTTGGTTCTGAAAGTTGTTTTTAACCTATCTGATTTAGAGACTAAAACTTGATTCTAACCACTTGATAGATTCTATTAGAATCGTTTGAGCTCTTGTCTCATCCTTATTGTACTTGGATAAGGCTTGGGTTTGTTCCTGAGCAGGGACAGTGATATTCCCTTTGACATGTCCAGAAGTTTATTCTCCTTGAGAAGTAAATCAATCCTCTTCTTCGATGCAAGAAAGTTATTGGTACCTACCAATTTGTTGCTTTCCTTGCAAAAAGACATTGATGTATATTCAAAAGGGGACATATAATTACTTGATATATTTTTATATGTAGTGGATTTGTTTGAGGATGATATTCTCTTGATGATTTGTGGCTTGATGTAGGTCCCTCTTTGATCTACTCTTCTTTGTAGGTGCCTTTATATAACACTCTTCTTCTAGCTTTGTAGTCTCCCCTCATGGATGATAGATGATAGACATTCTTGTCCTTGATGTGATAGAGACTTCTTGGCTTGATGCTTCAACTTTTGTAGATGCCCTTCCTTGATGAGTGTTATTGAGTTGCCCTTTCCTTGATGTGTTACCTTCGCTCTGATACCATGTTGAAGAATCTAGGGCAATTAGGTGTAGTGTGATTGGTCTTGACTTGATAACAATTTGTGGAGTATTTTTACTTTTCTTGTTAGCTTAATATTCTTATTCTTATTAATGCATGTGTGCGTACTTCATCAAACTGCTACAAGAAACATAAGAACATAAACTAAAGATGTTGCCTCTCTGTCAAGACCAAAACCTCTCCTCTTTAGAGGAAAACCCTTTAGTAAGTTTCTCTTATTGAAGCTTCGTATTGATCAAAGTCAAACCCTAGACCCCTGACTAGAATATCCTCCAAGCGCAAGTCAAGTCCTTCTCCTTCCGACACTTCATCATCCTTCTTCAGGTACTTCGTTCTTCTTCCAATTTGGTTATATTCCTTAGTATACTAGCTCTAGAAGAGACTCCAATATTTGATCCTTAGTGAGATCCTTCACCAAGAGGATACTTTCTTTCTCTTGACCTAGTCAAGCTTCTTCTTGATGTATAGTGCATACTTGATATAGTGGTACTTTAGCCCTAGTTTCTCGCATGTGTGGGAGGTTTCCCTTATGATTTTAGCTCCTTTCTCCTTCGCTTGAGAGACCCTCTTCTTCACTTGAGTATGAGGCCTAATAGGCCTAAGTTACTAGCCCAAACAAGGAGAAATATATAACTGTGATCTTGCTGCTGTTATATTTGTAGATTTCCCTTCTTTTCTCATGCATGTGACCATGTTTCTTCCTTAGAACAACCCTATGAACTTTGGTTTGTGTCTCTCCTTCTTCTCTGCACTAGGGGCCCCTTTGTACTTCGACTTTCTTCACCCTTTCTCGATCTTTCTTCTTCGCTGATTTTAGAGGTAGATTACCCTCTACTTAGAGGAGTGGACATCCTCTACATATAGAGGACTGTCCCTCCTTTACGCCGACTTGAGGCCGACTAAAGGAAAGTAGGCCAACTTGACATATATAATTCGATTTGCTTCTTTTGAGGTGTCATTGCATGGATGAGACTTGTTGACTTTTCTTGGAGGTATTCTCTTGACTCTAATACATAAATATACATGGTGTAACATGCCCTTAAGGGTCTTTAACATTTTATTTTGAATATTTGACTCACCTATAGCATTTTAACATGTGTTAGACCTATTTCAATGAGCAAGAAACTCATTGACATATATTATAAAAATAATATTTCTTTTCTTGAATAAATACAAATATCAAAAGTACATTTATGAAGATCGAACCTAGTTACATTTCCTTCAACAATATCTCCTAGAAAATCTTGGTAACAAAGCTCAAGGAGAAGTGCCTTGGAAGGCTTCCTTTTATATTATTGTTGCATCTCATAGAGCCTTGTTCCTTGTTGACAAAAATGGGAATGGAGATATTTGGCTTTATATCCTTCTACCAATTTTTGAAAGGGTTTATTATATTCATTCATTATTTCCTTCAATATTTGCTAGCTTTCAGGGTCTAAATCTTTGTCATCATCCCAATTCCCCAGAGGACATGCTTTCTAGTTCCTGATCTTCTTATTCTGTATATTCCTCGAGGCCTACATCAATGTTCTCACCTCAATGATCTGGAAGAGAGTCGAGTTCAACTTCCTTTTCGAGGTCTTTGGCAGGTGTATCATCCTATAAAATGGTAAGCATAAATTCATCTTCTATGTTAGCTTGAGATTGATTACCCCATTATTTTATGAAAATATCTTCAAATTGATCAAATTCGAAAATGTTTCTTGGATGAAATTTACTATACCAATTCCAATAATTTCCCTTTAGCGTTAATGTAAAGAGCATCATAATAACATCTTCTATACCTTCATTATACACAAGAATCTCATTGTAGAACATGAAAGTGATATCACATACAAAACTATTTATGTACATGGTCTAGGGAACTAGTAACATTACTTCCATCAAACTTAGGAAACCATTCTAGGTGCTTATCAAGAAATTGGTTGATGGGATCGAGGTAGGCATCAAAGTTCAATGGTTTTAATGAAGTAGACTCGTGACAATTAGTAGCATTTTGATATCTTTTATCATGGCATTCTTCATAGATCCCTTTAATCTCGGGAGGGGGGGCTTCATGAATACAAGACATCCTATTAGGTTATACATATCAATTATGTAGGAGTCACCAAGGTGAAATCAAATTTGCTTGAGAGATGCTTGCTTCACCTTACAAGCATTGACTTTGAAGTTCAATGAAAAAATAGGGCTTTCTTCTTCCAATGGAGTCACCAAAATGATATATCATTGATGTCATATAGGAACAATGCACACGTCTCGTGTCCCCAACAATGGCGCCAAAAATTCCACTGCATAAACTAGCAAGCCTAGTGAATAGGCAAGAGCTAGAGGGCATAACAACACCCTAAGACAAAGGCCCACTATCACCATAGCCTAAGTCCCCTACTCTTCTCAGATTTTCACCAACCGGAGCAGTGCCAATATTGACTTGTGATAGATATGTGTCTATAACGGGCTTGAAGTGAGGGAAGGTGGCTCATTCAATAGAAAGTTTCAATAAATGTGTGAGCTTTGGGAGAATCCAGTAAGACTTTCCATGAAAAACCCCTTGAAAGGAAGGCTATTTGAGAGTTAGGGTTAAGATATTTAGTGAAATATGAGCTCATTTAAGGTCAAGGTAGACGAGAAAAGGCTATGAAATATATACTCCAACAAGCACTAAAACACAACCTTGAAGAAATCCCCAAGTTGAAGGATTATATTCTAGGGTTCCCACTTGGTATGAAGGCTAGGGCATCAATTTTATGGAGATTCCACCGCCAAAATTCTTTCAAAACTTGAGGATGCCTAGAGGAGACACTAAGGAAGAATATTATCAAAACAAAAGTTAAAATCTCCTCCTCTATTTTAATTCATAGCAAGCCTTAGAGAGTCCTCCTTATCCTTAAAGGGACAAAGAAGAAAGGTGAAAATAAGTATAAATTTTGAGCGAAATGTGATCACCAAGGATTTAAGACCCAGTGCTTGACTATATGGTATCTCACTTGAGTCAAGGAGGTTCACTATCCTTTATCGAGTTATCTACACAACTACTCGAAACTTTTACGCTTCAATGACACTTGTTATGGAGTTTCAAGGATGAAAATTCAATCAATCTTTTAGGAACATTGATTCATTCATTCATTCATTATCTATGGGTAAAACATGCAAAATTTCTCAATAATTTTAGTGCTTTAAAAATATTCTCATCAATTAGGGCACATTAATAACCATGAAACAAGTATTCCATGCATTAGACATACATCAAATCATAAATATAGCATTAAATAACACTTACAAGAAAATGAAGAATATATCCATCAACAAAAATGCCAAAAGAGAAGCTCCAATAAAGATAGAAAAATTATCCAAACATCAAAGTTCATTAATATAATCCAAATTCATCCTTCAATTGCAGGTTTGAAATTCTCAGTAGAGAGATCGAAGATCCAAGTGATGACGTTTGAGATGAGAATAGCTCTCATCTATTTATACGTGTGCAATATGTTCAAAAATCAAAAGGGAAATCCCCTCTTATGCCTAATGTGCTAAGTAACCCATCCATGGTTACTAGCCAACCATGACAACTCAAAATTTAAATCGAATAAGCCTTCCTAAGCCCATGCAAGGTTGATGTGGAGGCCTAGAAGGGCATCCTTGAGGCCTCATGTGCTAAGGATGAGAGGGAGGGTCTAAAAAATGATGAAGAAGAGGGGATTCCCTCCAAATGAGGTAAAACATCTCCAAGCCCCTATTTGGGCTCCAAATGGGTCTCATGGGTCTCCAAGTGACTCAAGATAAAATCAATGCTCCATCAATGAGGGCCATAAAATGACACATGCCTTCCCATGTCTCCCTATGAAAGCATGGAAAATTTTAGGGGCTAATGTTTGCCCAGTGGGCTAATTTTCCATGATTTTTCCACAAAAAGATTCGCTAATTTCCAATTTTTATAAAAGGTGATTCGCCCAAATTTTAGAATATAAATTATTTTAACTTTAAAATCGCCAACATTATATAGAGACTATATATAAAATCATTATAAATTTGAATAATTTTACAAATATATCAATAAACATTTTATAGTTTGCATATTAAGGATTAATGAGATTCGCCAATGTTTCTAAACTTCAAGAAAAATTTCCATCCTTAAAATTTTCCTTGGAGCAAGCCTCCACTCAAGCTATCAAGGGGATCAATAGAAAACCATATCCCCCCCTCCATACTTATAGGGAGTCCAAAGACTATTGTTCTCACATGAGAGTTATCCTTCTACCTCCTAATGCTCAATCGAATTGTCCCTCTTCTTCCTTACACTCCATTAATATCATAGAATTATCCTCTCTTGTTCTTTCTCAATTGATTTCTCTCATGTTCTTGTTGGTTTATTTCTGCATTAGAATTTGATCCTTCTCCTCTGTGCATGAGAGTGCTCTCTTGCCCCCCACTTCTTTTCTCTCTCGTTCCTGGCCTCCTCTTCCTCAACGATGCCCTTGTCTTTTCCTTAGGTCATCGTAACCATCTTTTGTTGTGTACACTAACATTTTTTTCACACCTTCCTTCTCATCCATAGTGGTTATATTGTGTTTTATTGATGGAGGAAACATTGTGTGTCAACACCTCCTTTCTCCCCACTTCTTGTTGGATGACTTATTTGTCACTCATCTATCAGTGCAACCCATCTCTCATTCAATTTTATCCTTTCTACCTTGCATATTTACCTAAGGCAAACATGGTCTCTTGTCCCTCTTCTTCAACTCAATTAATTTAGCAAACTTGTCCATTTAAGGCACACCAACCAACCTTCAATGATTGTCGTATACAATTCAATTTGTTTTAAATTCCAAGAAACCTACCTCCTCAAACTCTGAAATTCGTGTCCCAATTATTAGGCGCTTTTCTTTTAATTATAATTAGAATGCATGAATTATTTACAATGAGGGGAAATTAGCCTGAGGCAATCAAAAACCCCTCCCCTTGGAGGAACATCATCCTTGATGTTATATAACTAAACGCAAAACAATAACATGCTTTAAAACTAAGCATAATATATTTGGACCTTTATATATGAAACTTTATAAAATATTTACAAAATTTATTTACATTTGCCTCAACAGGAAAACAAAAAAGGATATTCTACTCACATCTGGTCAACCATTTTCCACATGGCTTCCTCTAGCCTAAATTTCCCCCACTACACTTTGAATTGCTCTATTTCTTGACTTTGGAGCATGATCTACCTCCAATCGAGAATGCATAGAGTTTCTAGTTGTAACTCTCCCTATGGATCTACCTGTAACACACACCACTCAATGACATGATTAGCATCATGTACATATATTTTAAGCAATGAAACATGGAAAACATCTGAACTTTCTAATGGTGGAAAGGCTAGCCTATAGGCTACTAGCCCTATCCTTTCAAGCACTTCAAATCGTCCACAAAACCATGGTGCCAATTGGCATATGACCCAATTTTTAAGGAGCTCTTCTTGGGTCTAACTCACAAATATAGGTGCTCCCCAACTTGGAATTCCTTATGCACTCTATGTTGGTATGCATAGCTATTTTGTTTGTCTCATGCCATCTTTAAATTCTTTTTGATACTATGCACTAATTATTCCATTTCCTTCAACATATCAGGCCCAATAAGGACCTTGTTCACTGGATCACTCCATTTGATAGGGGTGCTACAATTCCTTCCATACAATGCTTCAATTGGGCTCATTTTCAGTGATTCTTGATACTCATTATTACAGGCAAATTCTACAAGTGGAAGGTATTCTTCCCACTTCCTTGGCTGGTGAATTACATGCATCCTTAGCATGTCCTCAAAAATTATGTTTGTCCGCTCTGTTTTCCCATCACTCTAAGGGTGTATGCGATGCTAAGAGCCAAATTTGTTCCCAAGCCTGCAAACAACTCTTTCCAAAACCTTGAAGTGAATTTGGCATCTCTATCTGAGATGATTTTCTTGGGAACTCCATGAAATCTCACAATCTCATTTATGAAAACTTGAGGCACCTCACTAGCTAAATTTGTAGATTTAACAACTACGAAGTGAGCCACTTTTCTTAACTTGTTGACAACTACCATGATTGCATCATGTAGTTTTGGAGTCTTTGGAAACCCTATAATAAAGTCCATCGTAATCACTTCCCACTTCCATTATGGAATGGGAATGGGATAGAATAAGCCAATTGGGGTGCTTGTAACCTTCACTTATTTGCGCTCCATACACTTGGAGATAAATTAGCCACCTCTCTTTTCAAAATTTTCCACCAATAAAAAATATTAATGGCCGCTAGGGTCTTTTGATGTGATATACCATGCTTAAGATTTATCCCTCTTGTAAATAATTGTAATTATTCTAAATAACTGAGAAAGGGACACATATTCCATTGCTCGAGGAAGGGGATTGCTTGAGGAAATAGTAGTTCTTTAATAACAAACATGGTGGGTTGAAAACAGCTTAATGCGTTGAATATCATTTAATTAAACTGAAATGGAAGGACTAGCCCAAGTTTCCTTTGGCCCAACTACAAGCAAAGAAAATAAAAAAAAATAAATTAAGAGTAGCATGGGTTTCATTGTCAAGTGATGGGTTGTTGCACAAGTTGTGAAGAGGAAACAAGGGACATGTTGTTTGGGGTTGTGGGGGGTCATCCCAAACATGCAATAGGGAGAGAAGTAGAAGGGAACATTAGTCGAGAATGCAATGTATGGGCTTGTTGTGTAGAAAACACAAAGAGAGTTGAAAGGGAAAAAAAGCTAATATTGAATCGAACCTTGAAAAGAGTGGTATCAAGTAGTGGAAATCTTGGCAGGAGGCTAGTTCGTAATCAATTTTAGAGAGAAAGGCTTTCTTGTAAGGAAGAAGGATCCAATGGAAGCTTGGGGTCTATGAACTTTTCAAGCTAGGAGGATCATATAGGTGCTTGTGAGGGTAGTTGAACCACCAAGAGTTCCTTGGGGCTGAAACTCTAGTGTTTGAATCACTATGGAACCGCCTAGAAAAGTTATTTCTCACCCATAGGTAGCTTGACCACTATTGAACCTTCCTGATAGTGGCTCTCTTCTCCTAAAAGTGGGCTGGATATCTCTGCATAGTAAATTTTTGGTGTAACTATGTTTCTGACAGAACGATATGAGTTATAAGGATCTTAGCTGGTGGATGGAGGTTGTGAGGGCCTTGTGACATCCTATTTAAACTATGTTAGTTGACCAAAAATACTTAGAAGCATCCCACCACAAGGTTTGGAATTCGGCTTGGGGGTGACAACTGCAAGTATGGCTTGGTTGCAACCGTCTACGGTGGGGTGGAGAGTTGTGGTCCTGATCTCAGTTGCCATTTACAATATTATTTTCAGATAAGTGTTTGTAAATGTATTCTTGGTTATTAAGCTCACGTGGAACTATTACATTGGTGTTATATTTACTATAGGAATGGTTTATGGTTCGTTATGATAGGAATGATGAGACTCTAATAAATGTGTGCCTTGTTGTTGTCTTGTTGTGCTAATGCTTTTGTGAAGGAAACAAACATATTAAACCATCTATATTGGTGTTGCATGCACTGAGTCACACCATTGCATGTGGAATGAGCATTGGATATTTAGCTGTGTTGGATATGGGCCTATAGTAATGTTTACATGATGGCTAGCTATGTGGGTTATGCTTAAATTGGATCAGTTTTAACGTGATGACATAGGACTATAATAATGTTAATATTGGGCTTGAATGTATAATTTATGTTTGTAGATTGAACTAGGTAGGATAATTCCTATTTATCTAATGAACAAAAATCTCCTTATAACCTTCTTGGGTACTGAATGCCTTATGGTTTCATTTATAAGTTTAAGTATGTTGATTGTCCTCCAAAGAGACTTGCATATCTATGGAGCAATATCACATGTTTCCCACAAACCATCAAGATTTAAAGGGATTGTAGACCTCTAAGAGGTTGATTGAATGAGTCCAGGTGATTACAAAACCACCACATCCAAGCCAAATTAGGCTCCCTTAGGATGTGTTGGTGTAGTCTGAATGACATACATCTCCCTTGTTTTTCTTAGAACCACCGTGGCTAAGCCATTATTGAATCCCCTTTGAAAATGGCATTGAAAGGAGACTTATCTTGTTTCCCTAGCCTTTGAACCTTATCCACGATTGCGACAGGAGTTAGTTGGCCAAGTAAGAGATGGTTTAAAGTCCAGATTGCTAGTTGTAAGGTCACACAACTTGAGTCATTGCAAAGTCAACGTAATGAGCTGCCAAGATTAATTAGGGAAGGTGATATATGGCTGGGCAACATCCCGAGATGAAAAAATCCTAGAGGGGCCGCATCGCGAAATCCCGCTGAAAGTCATGCACGTAGAAGAGCCAGGTCAATGAGGACCAAGATGAGCTGGAAAAGGTTCCATCTTGACATGGGTGAAGGACTAGCTAGCCACAAATAAGTGTGTGCTGGGAGATGTGGCCCCAGGTTACACTTAAGCTCAAAGGTTATTGCCCAAAAGTATGAAGAGAAGCACGCATAATATTATTCAGATGATATAATCCTAGGATGCTATGGCATACACACTGTTATGCTCTTATACCAATAGGTGTCATATTTCATGATTGACTAGATGAGCTCTGCAATATGTTCATACCTTTCCTTATTGCAAAGGTTTTCCATATTTTCAAAAAATAAAAAAATAAAAAAAATGTAAAGAGGGTATACCCTAGAAGAAAAATCAAAAGGTAAAAAGAATAAAATGGTCAAAAAAAGTGAAAGAAATGAACCCCAAACAAAAATAGACTAGGAAAGTGTGCAAGTCCAAGTGCCACTACTATTTCATTTTTTGTAATAAGCAATTGTGTGCAGCTTGTTATACTTTTGCCACAATTTATGAAGAGTCAAGCAGCTTAAACTTGGCTCATTCATTTTTCAATTTCATGCTGTAGAATAGAGAATAAAATCTGGCCAAACTGTTTAATCTTGGCAGATAAGTAGATAGGTAGAGTAAATAAAAAGGAGCTCAACAGTTTAATCTGAGCCCTTGGATGTAATAAATGTAGACTTAGGTAGGCTTGTCATGTAAAAGAAAAGGATGATTTGATAAGGGTTTGCCAGTCTAAGTGCACCCAACTAAAGAAGAAAAAATGTCAGGTTAAAGTAGGTAGGGTAGGTAGATGGTGTTGCAGAATGATACTTGTGATGAAAATGTTTCTAAATGTGTTGATCTTTACTTTTATCACAAAGTGCAAGGCATACATTACACTTGATGCAGTTCAATTCAAGGCAAGGTTAAATAACTAACTTCCATTCACATTTTCCCTAAACACTTCATTAATTTCCCCTAAGCATTAAGGTCTTCGAAAGTCAAAGGAGCTTAGAGCATTTCTCTGACTTTTGGAGGGACCAGACCCTCGACCCAATGATCTAAAAGCCTAAGTGCTCATAAATCATTCATCTATCATTCATCTCTTTTTTATAAAATTTATCCTAAGTGAAAAACCTATTTTACTTAGGAAAGGCATTATATCACTTAAAAAACCCCTTTAGCCTAAGTTTAAATGCGAATTCCTAACATTTTAACTTGGCGCTTATTATTTGATTTCATATTAATTTTTAATCATTATTATATAATTCCCATATAAAATTTACCCTTTCCCGTATTATGTAATTAAATAAAATCTCCGGATTACTATATACCCCGCCCACCGGTTAGTTATAACCACAGTCATAATGTAAAATAGGGATCAATAAACTTATTTGAAGTTTGTTAATAACCTTCCCCCGCCGCGTTATAACGGGATTAATTAACCATTCGGGTTAATTAATAACCAACCCTCCGACCAATAAAAATGCGCTCGATACAATTAAGTCAACGTTAATTATATAGGGCCCACTGCATTAACTTCCCACCCATCTTCACAATCTGTCCACCGTCCGATCGTCCTCCCAACATCCGATGGTCGATGATCATATCATGACCCCCCTGGTGACCGCACTTTAACTCACGATCACCAGGCGGTTTTCCGCCGTACCCTCGCCACGCGTCGCCCATTCCATGTGCTCGCTTGCCCCAGGCCCGATACCACTTGACCCCAAAAGTGGTGCGGGGTAAACCGCTTACCACCCTCCACATAATGACAAAGCGTCCCATCACGCTAATGTCACCCACCCAATAAATGCCAAAAATACCCGCCAAACCAAATTTTGTTAAAAAAAACGAAAAAACATCATTTTCACCATTATTTTCTGCGAACTGTGCTCCATGCAAGATCACGTCCAGTCGAATGTTTGAGCATTTAGTCCTTTACCTGGCCTTTCAGCATCGTGCTTGACAACCCATCAACCAACCTGCATTGTGTGCCCTTCTTCTTCAAACACAAGTAACTTTCAAGCTGCCTCAATAATTAGGAATTGGTACGTCCTTTGTTGGAACTTCTCAGCAGCGTGCACAAAAAACCAGCATACTAGTTACAGGGACTTCCAAGGGAAAAGAAGTAGAGACCACAGAGCAGCCTACAATGACAGATCAGACAAGAATATCCAAGGAACAGAACCAGGAGCAAATTCCTCCAGCTCAAACTAAAGCAACAGAAATTCCTGCACTACAGACTCCTCTAAATGAGGAAAGAAACAAGAAGAGAGACAGAGAAACCATCACACCCATCAGTGGACCAACCGAGCGACCTGGAGCAAAGAGATAAAGACTAAATCCTCTTTCAGAAGAGGAAATCATTGAAGAAACTACTGACAGTCTAAGAGGTGAAAGGTTAGTCAGCCAACAGACTTCCCCAGTGGTAGAAACATCAACTAGCTCACATAGGCAGGAGCTAGAAAAACAACACAGTGTAGAAGTATCTTCTACCAGGCCACAAAGCAGGTAGGCCTCGGACATCAAGAAAAATTTCACAAAGATAAAGGCCAGGAATGACCCAATAAGGCTTCAAATTTACGGTCAATATCTGAAAATGCCCCCCACAAACCAGTAGAGATTAATGTCAGCCTATGACATTAAAGAAGGAAAAATGTTAATGAGTTATTTTAAGCCAAAGGTGCAGCAACCCCAGTCAGCAGCAGACTATATCAAAACAAACTTGGAGGTCCTGGCCAAAGACATTCATCCCATGGACCAGATTGAGCTTCATAATCAGACTGGGGAAATGGTTTATTCCACATTGACTGATAAAGCAATGCTAGCCCACAAATTACAAAATTCCTTGGAGAATACCACCGCTCAATTAAATTTGGAGAAAGCCTCTTCTCTGGCCAAGGATAACAGAATCAAATCACTTGAAGAGATCATCATTGGATTGGGACATGATCCCAAAGATGCTAAAGGTATAAAGGCACTAATCAAGAAGAAGGAAGAGGACATTGCTGCCTTAAGAAAATAGCTAAAACTGCCTCCTTCACAACATCCTCAAACTGCAGAAGTTATACAACAGAAATCTGAAGAAGACATGATGGACTTGCTCCTGAAACTGAATGAAAGATTAAATGACACAGAGCAAGCATTGGAAAAGGCACTAAAGGAAAAGCAAGGAGAGTCGACCTCTCAGCCTCCTGAGGTAATCCCCATAGTCTCAACTGCAGTTCCCTCTACACTTGGAACAACATTAGCTCCAAATGTCCCAACAGTCACATCAGAGGTAATTACAGGTACATCAATAGCAGGTACAACACCAGGTAGTAGTATTAATATGAGTACAGAAGAATTGATAAAGTCCATGGAAGAATTGAGATTACAGGTTACAGAGTTGAAACAAGTAAAAGAGCAATTAGCTAAGGAAGAAAAGAATTATGATATCTCCAAAATAAGTATTGTGGAAAAGAATAGGGAGATTAAAGCCTTAGAAGGTAAAGTGAAAACCTTAGAACAAGAACTCACTTTTGATAAGCCCTTGACAGAAATCAGGAAAATCCTTTGGGCTAATATCATTCAGTCTATAAATGAAATATGGTCGTCAATCCAAGTTATCTATGAGTAGCTAGACTTAGTAAAAACAACCCATGGAGCAATTCAACAGGAAAGAGAACAATTGGGTAAAATGCCAGAGGAAGCCAATTGGTTTATCAATTTTTTGAATACCAAAAACAAAGAGCAGTTAGAAGTACTTGGCATCTTAGACAGGATAGACACCATTTTGGAAATCAAAAGAGTTCTGACTAAGAGAACTTTAATGCAGAACTTAGAAATAAGATGCTAAGACATGCAAGTAGAAATTAATTCTTTTGTGGATAAATTCACAGTTTTGCAGAGTAAAGGGTTACCAAGTCCTTTGGTCATTAATGACAAGTTAATGAAACACATTGATTATGTAGATAAGTTGAATAAGTATGTTGGCCATCAAGCTAGCTCATCATCAAGTGCAGCAGGAGTGAAAGCACTTCCCACAAGCCAAGTTCTCTATGATAGCTTGGAGAACTTATTTTACATTGAGCATGAGGTAAAGCACCTATTCACTATTCAGCCTAATTTCTCCAGATATACAGATACTGATGAAACTCTAAGAAAACTTCAGAGGCACACATTTCTAGAACAGAAATGGTGGGCAGATATGTTAGAAATTTTGTAGAGTTACCTTTGGTAAAACATAAATTTTGGGCTATTTACCTTGCTGAGATAAACAACAATGAATAAAAGTGAACAGTGGTCAAAACAAGTCGAAGAGTATCAGAGCAGGTAAAGAGTATCAGTAAAACAAGGCAACCAGCATGAAGTTATAGCAGCAAGCCAAATAAAAGGGCCTGCCTCCAGCACACCCAACACAAATAGGAACAACACATCATCTGTTTTCTTTTTTTCCTATCTTCAAGACTAGCTGTCTCTATTTTCTTGTGAAAATGATTTGTCATCACCAGAATATATCTCACTCTGTTATGAGATATTTTGTGTAAATACTCCCTCAATTGGAGTATTGAGTGTGGATTCATATACATTGCTGTAACACTAGTTTTTTGGAATAAAGTGCTGATTGTATCAAATTTTCGTATGGCCTGCTGGACAAAGAATTAATGCAAGGGACTTTTCACAGATTTCTTGAAGCAAACAATGGACCAATAAGTCCTCTATACCTCCTGTTTTAAAGTTTTCTTGGTTTATTATATCATCTCCGTTTCACATCTGAATGACAAACAAAAATGATTAATTTAGAATATGCTTTATTGCACTCTGTCTTCAAAAGTTATCTTTTTCAATGTTTTCTTCTGAATTAGAATAGACAATGAAATATTAATTGCTCCTGTTTCCTAGTTATGTCACTTTGATTATATGTTAAAGAATACTTAATTTCTCTTTATCAGTAATAATCCAATTTCTCTCTTAAAATAGGAATAAGGATTCTTAATTTCCCTTCAACCATTTTTGAAAACCCATTCCATCGATTCCAAGTCTTCATTTGTCCTCTGTTTGACCACCTTGCTCTATGAAACCATCCTTTGTTAAGAAGCCCAAATCCAGTAAAGCCATCTTACTTGACTCCATTAGCCCAATGGCCTAAACTACTCAGTCTTACCCCTTTGCTACTTAAACAAAACTCCCAAACTTCACAACTAGCCTAATATCTTTAAAAAACAAAGCTAAAACTTAAAGAGAGAGCCCTCTCTGGATGCAGATTGGCTAGAATCTATATCTAAAAGATTGGTTTGTGGTTACCTCAGCCTCCTTTCCCTTTCTTACAACTTTTGGGAAAACCTGAGTGATAACACACGCGAGCCTAAAAATTCATTCTTAGAGCTAGGAAGCCCCACAAATGAATGATCTCAGAGGATCAACCCCAAAGTAGCTTGTGGAAGTTCAAAGGGAGAGGAGTATAGGTCACATGCCTAGGAGATGGGAAAAGTGCCAACAATTAATGCCCGTTAAATGGTATATATATATATGTGTGTGTGTGTGTGTGTGTGTGATTTACATATTAATGCATAGCTTATGGTATGGAACCCAACTCATGAACGAATCAAAAATTGACAAATAAATGCCAAGTGGTGTTGGGAAATTAGCTAGGTGGGTATATCCATGTGGTTTCCATGTGGTTAGAAAGATGATGTGACACTCGATTCGTCTGAACTTCAGTGATCACATATTTTGATCTAGAGGTCAGATTGAAGTAAAATTTTATATTATCGGATTTGTCTTGGCGAGACAAACACCACAATGATGTCTAATTGATTTTTTTAAGTTAGTTGTGAAAATCAAAATTTGTAGACCCCATTTCCATAACAACACCTTGGATCTTGGGTCAACATAGTAACTATCCTCCTCCTAACTTGTGTTTTGATGAGGATTAGTATGGGAGTATGTTACAGAGTGGTATCAAAGAATCTAGGTTCAACACTTAGATTGGATGGGGTCTATCACGGGCAAATAGAAACAAGGGTTCCTATAAGGGAATTCATATTGATTTTAAAAGATTAATTAAACAAATGTTTAGGTTTTAAAATATGGTCTGTGGTGGATTTCATGCATGTATGACTATCATGCTTACTTTGTGATTTGAGTAATTAACATGGTAATAATGAATGATATGAACTCATTATTATTGATGTGCTAATTTGTGACATATTCTACCAGTATATTTCCAGTAATGAGCCAAGGTGTTATACATCCATTTGGGCACATCACTCCCATCATTTAGATCAGTACTATTAGGGATCATCAAACCCTAATTCAGTTGCTACATGCCCTAGACAAGTCATCACTTTGAATGGCTCCTTCCCTGAGAGTTTCTTGGCCTAAAGCCCTCCATAAATGCCTCCTCGAGGGACCAACATAGCCTTGGTCAGGGGTAAGTGTGCTTCAGTGTAGGTAGGCCCATGTAAAGGTGCTTTCTAGAGCACTTAGGCCCACTTTGACCCGCGGTGGGCAAGATTGAGCAAAATCATCATAGGGTTTTGGGAATATTCTTATCTTCTGGAGCCATCTAGAAGATTCAGACACTTATCATCTCCTATGAGCTCGAAAATGGATAGGGACTGAGTTCAGTAACCTCCTATCCTATCATCCCTTCCTCCATGGAAACTAACTCTAAGTTTCGAAGGCCATTCAATACCCTCATTTATGACCAAACCTCCTCCATTTTCCTATAAATTGAGCACTCATCGAAGTGATCAGGTGTTGGATTTTGAGAATTTGTAAGGAGATACTGTTGATGTGAGGCTTGAGATTGTAAGCAAGTATTGTTATGATGCCAAACTGTTGTGCTATTGATGTGATTTTGGTTGGAACTCAAGCTGGAGGAGTGAAAATGGATCAGACTTTATGGTTGTAATTCTTCCTTCTACTTAATAAAGCTGTTTACACCTTTTCCCATATTATTGTCTTTATGTATGATGATTATATGTGTAAATTCTTTCGATTCCATTTTCTTATAGTAGATAGATATTTTTCTTTGATTGGTTTTTGTCCTCTGTTTATGATTGCAGGTACTTGTCGAGTGGGTTAAGTTCGAGAAGGAGCGATAGGAGCCATACAAAGGAGACAAAGGGAAAGCGAAAGATAACAAGTAGGTCCCTTGTCTTATTTATCTTCTATAGAAAAAGGTTAAGCGCTTTAAATTTGTTGTTCTAGGTGTAGCTGCCCACCTAGGGAAATTGTGTTTATCCGTAGATGCAAAATTCCACATAACAAATTGACGACTCCGCTGGGGAATGATCATCTTTCCGGTAGTTTACCTTCATCCTAGTACACCCTAGTAGACTTTATTTTCTTCCATTGATCTTGTTTCATCCTTTCTAAAGAGTGTTTTGGTAAAAATTGTGCTTGAAATCCCCTAGGATGGCCTCTCTGGCACCAATGTAGGTTTGCTCAAGAGACAGAGCACTGCAGAGCACCCTTGGCTTGAGTACAATGCTATGAAGTGCACTGTCTCCCATTCAAGGCTATGTTGATCCTCCTTAGGTAAAAAATCTCACCTTTGACTTGATTTTTCTTTATCGCTATCAACTCATTGTCAAAGTTACTTTATAGTAAATTAGTCTTTGTTCAAAAGAAGGTGTCGTAAAAGTCTTCATTTCTTTCGAAAAGGAACTATCGTAAAGTCTTCGTTCTTGCAAAAAGATTGATTGATTGTATGTGCATTAGTTTCCTTTTATTCATTTCAACATTAAGGGAATTGAAAAGAAAAACTTGCATTGTGCATTGAAAGAGTTTATGTGTTCTCATATGAATAGTTTAGGGAAATTGCATTAGATGTGCTCTTTTCTCTTTGATTAAAAGAATTTAATTGCTATATCCCTAATAGCTAAGGTTTTCATTGTTCAAATTGAATGAAAGGGATGCTTATCATATTAGTTTCATTCTAGGAATTTAAAAGACATCACATGGTGAACCTTGAAAGGAAAATTCTTAATCAAGATCAACTTAAAATTAACATCAATTAACCTAATGGAGCATTGTCAGCTAACACAAAACATTTAGAGGTTCTAGGCTAGAGATGTGTTCCGACATCATAAAACATAGCAACTATCGCTAACTTGTTTGTGATACATTCCTAGTGCGATACCTCATTCCACATATGTGAGTATATCGTAGCTCGTCCACGTACCTTCAGGTATATAGGGCAGTGTTACAGTACGTAAAGTATAAGGGAATGCTCTCACTGTGCAGTTTCACATTAGATAACGCTAATACAGATTATGCCTCCACAGTACTTTCAGGAATATATGGGAGGAAAACACTAGGTTTCTATCCATCCTTAGGTAACCGAGTCGGCTGCCTTGTACACTGTGATACACCAAACACAACATTCAGGGAGATTGCCTGCCCGTACTTCTCGGTTCGTCGGGAGATATTCTGAAGTTCATAGTTGTTTGGTAAACCTTTTTTACCTAGTTTACCCCTTTTTGTTTATTTCTTTTTGTAATAAAATCAATCAGCAATCGTGGAGTAAAATCAACTCTTACCCCGTCGTTCATGGAGAGCAACGAGTAAACAACCTTTACTGCCCGAAGCTACACCTATCCGATCGAAGCGGTCTCGTTTGACTGGATACAGTACTTCACAAACTTCTAGTTCTTCATCTGAATTACCAGAAACATCTATACCAATAAGTACTGTGACCCTATTTACTCCTACAGTTACTAGTACATTTGTTACTAAAGTAGAATCTCCACAATTACCTAAGGAAACTAGAACTGAATCTAGTGAAATGGTAACCCAAGTTGTTCAACAACAAGTTGATTCTCAATCTGAAGCTGCTCAATAAGAAATTACTTTTGAACTTGAATCTGCTCACCCAGAAGTTGATCCTGAACCTATAAATGTTCAATTAGAAGTTACTTATGAACCAAAAGTTGTTCAAGAAGCCCAACTAGAACCTCTTCTTTTACTAGAACATTTGGATCTTGAGGTTGAACAACAAGAAGTTGTTGCCTTACTGGAAGAAGATCAAATAGTACATCCTCAGACATCTGTAACTGTTGAGACTTCCTCTTTACCTTAGGAACAAATACTGGAAATCTATTATGGACATGACAGTGAAATCGTTCCACCTAGTTTGATTTCAATAGAAGAGGAACCTGAGGTAGAATCACCTAGAACTCCATTCCATTTTGGAACTGGACTTTATCTGTATCCTCATACTCCTCATGTTACTGCTTCTTTTGATCTTGATTACTTTCAGACACCATTTGATTCATTAGGAAATTTATTTGGATGTTTGACTATGGCAAAGTCAACATCCTAGATTGTACCATCTGTTACAGCTACGACAGAATCTTCTGTTGCAACCTCTTCGATGTTTACTACAACACCCGAGTCACACTTGTATGGTGTTTCGTCCATCCCATTGGGTTACCAATCTTTATCTTGAACCCACCCAGGTGTTGCTTCTAGCCCTTGGCCCTCACCAATGTCCTCTATAGGAATTTTATCTGGTTCTTCATTGACGGATATCGAACAACTGGACCCATCAAGTCAATATCAAGCTAGTTCATCTGGTTACCATCCTATGTATCCGCTTTATACTGGACTTCCCCCATACGGAGAACAATATCCTCCATTTTCTGGGGGGAAACCATATGTTGGTATGCCTTCATCTTTAGGTCAGTCTGGAATGACTGTCTATCAGTGGCAGCCAACAATGCCTGTTCAAACTAGACTTGTGTATCTATCACAACCTATGCAATCTGTCTCATCCATACCTACAACACCTGTTGTTACAACTTTATCACAGTCATAAGCTCAGATTGTTGTATCTCAACCTATGCACGCTGGTCCTTCAACCTCAAACCCCCAAGTCTTAGGTGTACAACTTTAGCCTTATCAGGGAGTTTTACAAGAACCGCTTGTGCCTGGAGTCCAACAACTTCATGCTAGTTTACCTTTTACTAGAACGACTCAGTCTTACACTGGTTTAGTGTATTCACTATCTGGTCAAGCTTAGATTGGTGGGTAACAACCATTAAATCAACAACCGTTGTATCAACAACAACAACAGTTGCTTCAACAGCCTTGACAACCCCAATATCGACAACAACAATTCCAGAAATACCAACCTCATCCTGGACTTGGTCAACAAGCCTTTGCTAGGTTTGGTCAACAACAAGTTTACCCAGGTCCTGGTCAACAAGCCTATGCTGGGTTTGGACAACAAAAAATGCATCTTGGTGTTCAACAACAACCTTACATTGGATTTTCTCAACAAACTTACCCATATCAACGCTACTAGAAACAAATGCCTTATGCCGGTATGCAAAGGCCTATTGCCCAGGCAATCCCATCTTACCTTGGATATGCTGAACTCGACCTCAATAGGCAGTTTCCTTTCATTGCAACACTTGAGTTACCAGATCTAAATCAGCTCATCAATGACCCAATTATTTATGCACCTTGTGATTCCTCATAAGTTACATACCGATATTCCGAAATTCAATGGAAACCCTGGAGAAGACCCATCCAACCTTGTCATGACTTTTAATTTATGATGTTCATCAAACTCCTTGATTGATGATTATGTTAGACTACATCTTTTCTAGAGAATGCTTATGGGTCTGGTTGCGAAGTGGTACATTGAGTTACCACGAGCTTCTTTTGATAACTTTACAACCTTAGCTACCACGTTTTTAACCCACTTCCAGTTACCCAAACAATATGAAACTGGAACAGAACTATTAACCAACTTTAAACAAACTACTGCTACTCATGTCTTTTATCATATTCATGAGTGGCATCGTCATCATCGAATGGTTAAAACTTATGTTCTTGATCAGCTTTTAGCTGAGTGGTTTATAAAATCCTTGCTTACATCTATCACCGAGGATGTGGCAAAAGGTGGAGTTGTCATTGAAGAGAAAGTAATTGCTCGTGCCCAATATTTGGACTTGATTTATACATAGTCTGGCATGCTCTATGACAAGATCCCAAATGCACCTAGACTAGCTTTCATTGTTCCTCCTCCACCATCGAGTAAGGACTCTCATGCCGGTGGTGGTGTGATTGGCTCTTCAAGCACACAAACAGCAAGTAGACCATCTGGTCAAACACTTGCTATTTCCAGTCAAACTTCAAATGCATTTGATAATACTCTTGCTTCCAAAATCAATGTCGTGTCATTTGACAAAGGCAAGAATGAAAAGCAACTCGGAAGTAAGAAGAAGGGGAAAAACAAGAAGAAAAAAAATAATTCCGCTTAAGAGAAATCATTTGATTCCTCTCCTTTGGCTAGGAAACCTCGTTACCCATGTTTAATCTATAATTATGAGCATTTTACGCGAGATTGTCCTCACTACCCTGAAGTCTCAAATCTTATGAAGACTTCTAATACATATGTAGTGTTGACTGATCCCTTTCCAAACCAGGAGACACATATGGTTGCTACAAACTATGCTTCCACTTCCCAAGTGCTTATGCTATCTGCCTCTAAGCTGGAAAACGATATTTTGGTGTCAACATGAAGTAAAGATTATGAAAATCAACCGTTGTCATTGAATAACCAGGATGATCAACCTAACCCTTCGACTTCGACTTCATCTGATCCTATTCCACCGCCTATTACACCAGAGTTAACAATAAAATCACCTAAGGGAGCTGTACATAAATCAACGTTCAACCCTCAAGCTCGAGCTGCACAGAACAATAACATAGTAGAAGATTTGGCTCAGTAACCTTCCGTTGTGTCAACGCTTGAGGTACTTCAGATTTGTCCCTCCCAAAAGCAGGCTTTAGTGTCAGCAATTGGTGGAATCGATCCAACTGATTCCAATCTTGTGGTTTTCAACCATGTGTGTTATACGCCATGGTTACCAGCATAATTAGCATTCCTGATTCAAGTAAATGCCTTGAATAAACTTATTCACCAAACCATTATCAACGAGAGGGAATCGACTTGTATTATGTGTATGAATTTTTGGAATACACTTGGCTCACCACCTTTATCACGTTCACCAACAACGTTAAAAGCTTTTGATGGTCACACATATATGCCTTGTGGAATCTTGAGTAATCTGTAAATTGAACTAGGAGGAAAAACAATAACTGTTGAAGTTGAGGTTGTTGATGGACCCCTTGAATAAAACATTTTGCTAGGAAGACCATGGGTTTATGCTATGGCTGTTGTGGTTTCAACATACTTTCATACGATTGCATTCCCTCATAAGGGTGGAATCACAGTTATCGAACATCTCACCTTCTTCTCCTCTAGTTCACAGGCTATTGGAAGCATTCCGTTAGTTCACGGATCCCCGTTATCACTTCAAAACATTGGTGTAGGTCTCTTCAAAGATCCTTCCCTAATGGGTACTTTTTCACTACTACCACCATAAAACATGGCGGAAGTGGCAAAAGTTGAGACTTGCAACATGATATCTTCCACTTCATCTGACTTAAGGGATATTACCAATAGTTTTGAAGTTCATAGTAGTAATGAAATCATGCCACTAAGCCCTATTGAGCTTGCATAACAATCAATCTTTCTAGCTTGTGCGGTGAACCCAAATCCATCTTTTTCAATTGTATGGGTCGATCGGTCATTAGAATATGGTACTTCCTCTGATCCTTTTTCACGTATATTTTCTATTGATGAAGGAAACATCCAATCAATGATGATGGAAGGAGAACCATGGGAAGATTATCATCATCGTTCCCATCTTCCAGATTACATAAAAAATTATTCAAATGAACTTAATCACCCTTTAGTTATTGATTTCCTTTTGAATTCTATTTTCATAGATACAATAGATTATGAGCGAAAATTGTCAAATATCGAAGAAACTATTTCTATCAATATTTCAACCAAACCTAACATTGTAGAAAACATTCATGCTGGAAAATATTGTTCTCCATCAGAACTTGATAGTTACCATGCTCTCTTTCGTGAATTCCAAGATATATTTACATGGTCGTATGAGGAGATGCCAGGAATTGATTCTAGTATAGTTGAACATGAAATCAAAATGTATCCTGATGTCAAACTAGTACGACATCACCTCTGTCTTGTTCATCCAAAGAAGGCTGCTGCCATTAAAACAGAAGTTGAAAAACTTTTTCATGTTGGTTTCATTTACCCTGTTCCTCTTACTGATTGGGTTTCCAATATTGTTCCTATCATGAAGAAACAAGGGACAATACGAGTGTGCATCGATTATAGGGATGTTAATTAGTCTTGTCCAAAAGACAATTATCCCACTCCCTTTATCGACCATATTATTGATGAATATGTCGGATGTGAAATATTTTCATTTATGGATGGATTTTCCTGCTATAATCAAATCAATATCCACCCAGAGGACCAATCTAAAACCACTTTTATTTGTCCATGGGGCACATTAGCCTATAGGAAACTACCTTTTGTTTTAAAGAACACAGGGGAAACTTTCCAGAGGGTAATGAATTATGCCTTCCATGAAATCAAACATATTGGTCAACCATACCTTGATGATTTACTTGCTCATTCACGAAAGTGGACTGATCACCCACAACATTTGGGAGAAATATTTTAACAGTGCCGACACTGCAAAATATGACTTAATCCACACAAATGTGTGTTTTGTGTTGGTTCTGGTCATTTGCTTGGATTTGTAGTGTCTAAAGAGGGAATTCGACTCACTCCACTTAAGGTTCTGGAAATTCTTGACTTGCCTCCACCTTCAAATTTACTACAGTTACAGAGACTCCAAGGGAAGGCTAACTTTATGAGGAGGTTCATTCCCAATTATGCTGAAATGGCTAAAGGATTTCCTCGTCTTTTGAAAAAGAGGATACCCTTCCATTGGGATCAGGTTGTGCAAGCTTCCTTTGATACTCTTAAAGATACCTTGATTAGAGCCTCATTAATGTATTCCCCGAATTATCAAAACGACTACTTCCTGTATCTCGCCACTACAGATACAATCGTTGGAATAGTTTTAGTCCAAGAAGAAGATGGGATTGAACATCTGATATATTATTTGAGCTGCAATCTCAATGATACAGAAGTTAAGTACTCTTACGTTGAAAAGTTAGCTCTAGTTGCTGTTCAAGCGGTATAGAGATTTCGCCACTACATCCTACTTTGAAAGACCGCTATCATTTCAGATTGCAACCCTATGACATATATTTTGTCTCATCAATTGATTGGGGGGAATAATCAAAATAGATCGTCATTTTGCAGGAATTTGATTTGGAATTCATCAAATCCAAATCAAAGAAATCTCTAGTTTTCACCGAGCTTCTTTGCGACCTTCCCTCGAATAACATTGATTCAACATCAAAACCATCTATTCTGGATGAGTCTCTGTTCCTGATTTGGTCATTTGACCTGTGGTATGGAGATATACCGATTTATCTCCAGACCCAAACTTTCCAGCCTGATACCTATCACTCATAACAACGATGTATCCAATACCTAGCGAAAGATTATTTGATCATTGGCGACACTCTTTACTGTCATGTTATCGATACGATTTTATGAAGGTGCCTCACTCATGAGGAAGCCGAGAAAGTTTTGAATGATTGCCATTTAGGTGCTTGTGGTGGACACTTATTTGGTTATGCTACTGCACAGATAATTCTCCGTGCTAGTTACTTCTGGCCTACCATATTCAAAGATTGCATTATTGTCGTTAGAAGCTGTCATTCATGCCAGATCTATGACCGTAAAGCTAGATTACCACCTGCAACATTGCATCCTGTCATCACTGTTGGACCATTTGCCAAATGGTGCATTGCTTCATGACATGTAACCCCACCTCGGCTGGGGGGCATGGGTACATTATAGTCATCATTGACTATTTTACAAAATGGGCCGAGGCGATGGCAACATTAAACAATAGTTGCGAGATGGTTGCAATTTCCTTTTTCAACCACGTGGTTGCCCGGGTTGGTGTACCACAAGCTATAGTTACAGATCATGGGTCACATTTTCGCAATCACATGATGACTGAGTTAACTGCTAAGTTAGTACTTTCACATGATAGTTCTACTCCTCATTATCCACAAGCTAATGGACAAGTTGATGCCATCAATAAAGTCCTGAAGCGAATGCTTCAAAGAATGATAGGGGTTCATAAAAAAAACTGGCATTTAATCATGTACTCTGCTTTGTGGGAATATCGAACGTCAGTGAGAAATGCAACTGGATTCACACCATTTCAATTGGTGTATGGTCTGGAGGCAATCTTGCTGATACAATGTGAAATTTCATCTCTCAAACTCGTGAATGACCTGTTACCCGACACTTCTGATGAAGAAGCGCGTTTCTTATAACTCATCTATCTAGATGAAACCCATTGTGAAGCTGCATTGGCTAACGAAGTGCATAAGAAATGAATCAAGGTGTAATATGACAGAAATGTCAAGCCTCTCATTTTATCGGAAGGAGACCTGGTCTCGCTTTATGATCAGGAAGCTGATAAACTAGGAGCAGGAAGATTTGAACCACTATGGATGGGTCCTTATATTGTCAAGCGTGTTTTGGCAAAAGGTGCCTACAAGTTGGTGGATTATGATGGAATTCCATTGTCACAACCTCGAAATGGGTTGTATCTCAAAAGCTACTATGCTCAATTGAGTGTAGTAGAAATCAATGTATATATGCTTTAATTTAATGTGTGTGTGTCAATGTGTCTTTCAGAGTTTTTATGTGGTTAATTAATCCACTTTGCATTTGTTGCAGATGTCAGAATATTTGGAACCATTTGTTGGTTACGCCGATGGTGCTAGTCGTAGTACGCAGAACCTATCTTCTACAACATGGGCCATTTTCGCTCCAAGTGGCGAGTTAGTGAGTTTTCAAGGGATTTATATCGGTCATTCGATGAACAATATAGCTGATTATAATGTGTTGATCTAACTTCTCTCTGATTCCATTTCACTTGGCATTCGTCGAATCATCATTAGGCTGGACTCACAACTCGTCATACTACAAATAAAAAACATTTATATCATTTGAAACCCAACGATTCTTCATTTGTTCCTTAGAGTTTGTCTTTTGGAAAGACATTTTGAGTACATTCAATATCAACATATTTCCAGAAACTTTAACACATTAACTGATTCATTAGAGAACTATGTGTTGAACAGACATTTGTGACACATGTACAGGTAAATTTTCAATTCACATCATTAGTTGAATAGGTTTGCACATAACCATATATAAAAACACTGAAAGTAAAAATAGGTAGATGTTTTAAGGTTTTTACAACATTTGTGTCCAAGAAATGTTTGGTCATCTAACCTAAAAACTCAAAATGCATACAAAAATCATCCTAAGTAGACCTAGTGATGCTCATGATAACTGGTCACAACCTGAGCTGTCATGCACAAATGTCACATCCAACGGCCTAGAACACCAATAGTATGGTGTTGCAGCCTCATAGGTAACTCCTTGATCTGAACATCCAAAATACCAAGGGTTACTTCGTCTACATGATCCTCCAACTCTACCAATGTCTCGACCAAATCTAAATCCTAGAGAACTGCTCTCCCAACATTTCTCTGTGCTGGTCCACTTGCCTCCTGTTGGTGTCTCATAGGTCGAACGATACCAACATCTGTATGCATGAGAATGATTTTAGTTTAGTCTTGGAAACATCAAAACACAAAAACATGTAGAAACTTAAAAATAAAAAAACATTTGGTCAAAAACAATTTACCTATAGGACCCCATTGAGAACCCACTGGTAAACTCAACTTTGGATCTCCACAAAAATCCATACCTGCATATGGATGCTCCTCAATGAGAATGTGTTATCAATCGAGCCAACTGAAGAATGTAGTAGACAATGTAATCAATGACTGACTAGCATGTCTAGCCATCAATTCGACCCACCTCTGCATCCGTGGATCTCTAATACCAACTACACTCAGTGTTACATGCTGAGGTTGCATCAATGGGATTCTCTCTAAGGTAAAAGAAATTAAGAGCGATCCATAGCTAAAGTTCTTCATCTCACTGCTCTTTACCTTTGTCAGCTGCTCTTTCAGTGAAGAAAGTACTGCCTCACACCAGTTGAATAAGTTGGCTCAAGACACTCAAGTGCATACTGCATGTATGATCTGTTCACCATATGAAGTGTCACAATGCCTGCCAACTTTGCGATGGTGAAAAGGATTGTTCTCAAAGGAAAATCATGAATATCTTTGATGATTATCTTTTCATCCTTGCTAGGCTATACTTGGCCAACATAATTGTCAAACATAGTCCCTCACTGATTCCCCTCCACGGGAAGAACCTAAAAGAGATATGGGGGAACCATGTCTCGACAACCTATAAGAAAGTAAATATCATTGATCATAATAGGGACCACTTTGTCCCTTATGTGAAAAGCCTGATCCATTGGATCCCATGCATGAACTAGGAACTGCAATAGTTTTGATTGTTGCCTCATCCCAAACAACTTGAAGTATTTGAGCAACCCACAGTTTTTGAGGGCCTCAATTGTACCCGGATTATTTAGGGCAACCATGTCTTATTCTTCATGCTCTCTTTCTCACCAAGTAATAGACATTCCGATCCGATGAAAGTCTAAAATCAAAACTTAAACTTAGTTAGGATCCATTTCATGCAAAAAACTAGAGAAATTTTGGGCCAAACATGTGAAATCAATTTGTGAAACTCACCTAGCGCAGCCCAGGAAAGGAGACAGTGTGCTACAATGTAGCTAGCCTTCTTTCTAGGTTCTCCCAGCACAATTTTTGACATGGAAGCCTATGCTAATCCCAGGTTGAAATATTCTAACTCCAGGGGCCCTGAAAACCTTAAAAACTTGCATGAAACTGTAAAATAATGACATGAAAAGAAAGAGGAGGGGTAGATATCCTACCTGGTCTAGATGGCACGAGAAATGATCCACAGAATCTCTCGCAATCAACTTCTAAAGATCAAGGTAAAAAACAGGGTCAGAGCACAAACTGAATGGTAAATATCAAATGGTGAAAATAACATGGTAAATTCTTGTTTTTATGTTTATTTTATGATCATTAAATGAGTAAAATTTAGTATTTACCTATTTTTACCAATGAAACAGGTATGTTTGATCCATTTGGTCTTGCTTTGAACATATTTACAACTGATTTACAAAATTTGACGTGCACGATTGTGAATTGTGCTTTGACCACAAAACATACTTTTATCTCTTTTTCGAGCTCTGTTAAACATCGAAAAAGGAACCCCCTTGGAGTCCTATTTAAGCTCTTTTCAGACTCTCTAAATATGAAAATATTTTCGAGCGCTTGTCCTTTTCAGCTCGTTAACGGATTGGAAATGACATCTACTCAATATTAGTTTAACCCTTTTTCGGACTGAGATATATTATTTACAAAAAAGGAATACATTGACCAAACATGGTCAATAGGTTCTCTCTTCTATTGTTTTATGAATTTTCGGACTTGAGAGACAAATCTATGAAAAATAACTTGTGGAGTTTTCTTTTTGTCCCTTTTCAAACTCTCTAAACATGATAAGGACCGAGTTATCATTGTCGTTAAACTTGTTAAAACATCAAATAGAAACAAACTTGTCCATCATGACAAGGCCAAGTTTCACCTTTGCTAGACTCATTAAAACATCACATAGCAATGCATTCACCCGAAGGGTGGAATTATAAAACAAGCATATATTATTCTCCTCAAGCTTGAAAAAATACAGAAGTACTGGTTAGCAATGACTGTGGAAAATGGGAAAAGGGGTAAACCACTTTATGGCAACAGTTCGCTCTTGAACATGACACTTTCACTTCATCACTGTGACTACATGGGCTGGGTTATCTGCTTTATGGTCATCATACCTTGGTCTATCATACCATCCATTACTCTGGTTTTGGGTCAATGCTGCCAATTCATTCAGTGTCGCTGACATGTTCAAGAGAAGTCACTCAGTCAAAATTTATCCTTTCCAATGCTTAGAAACATTCATTTTCATGACAGTCATTCCTGAACCTTGTGTCATCAGTCATATTCCGTCTCAAAAAATCATTAAACTCGTTTCATGTCATTGATGTGGGATAAATCAAGGCCCTCCTGTGATAAGTCACTTCTTGTCGACATCAACACATTATCCAAGAAGTTGACTTAGAAACACCCTTCCAGTACTTTGAAGCTTGCATTCATCAACAGAAATTTTCTCACTTCTGACGATAGGTTGACATCACCGGCCTTCGACTGAAAGACTTCGTATGGTGTTCGACATCAAAACATCCATTCACACCATGAAGAATGTACTGCAACCCCTTGAGGCTCATTATCATTATCAGTGATTTCTCTCGCCTCTGTTAAACGACTTACATCATTGGTTGGTAATCAGGTGGTGTCTTCCCATGTTCGACTTCAGATCACATATTCACATGGTTAGACTCATACTTGAGTGAACGATTGAATGAGATAGAAGACCCCAGATCTAGTTTCATCCATTCGGGTTGTGATTTCAGGAAAGTACCAAATCATCTGAACGATGGATTTACACTGATGGTCATCCCATCATGGGTCTATATTTGTAGATGACTGTCTATGTACTTATAATGAAAGTTTATATGCTGAGCATGGGTATGCCTTCCCTTAGCAATTCATGAGAAAAAATCAAAATATCATGATATTATGTATTGTAATCGATGCAGGTCACCATCCACTTTGGAATCTCCTCATCACATCGTAAAGCATATCACTCGACATTAACATTTTCAACTTTATGCTTTAGGGGCAGCTGTTACAGATCCATTTGGTCACATCACTCCCATCATTCAAATTAGTACTATTAGGGCTCATCAAACCTTAATTCAGTTGCTACATGCCCTAGACAAGTCATCAGTTTGAATGCCTCCTTCCCTGAGATTTTCTTGGCCTATAGCCCTCGAGAAATGCCTCCTTGAGGGACCAACGCAACCTTGGTCAAGGATAAGTGTGCTTCAATGTAGTAGGCCCATGTCAACGTGCTTTCTAGAGCACTTAGGCCCACTTTGACCTGCGCTGGGCGAGATTGAGCGAAATCGTTATAGGGTTTTAGGAATATTCTTATCTTCTGGGTCCATCTAGAAGATTCCCACACTTATCATCTCATATGAGCTAAAAAATGGATAGGGAATGAGTTAAGTAACTTCCTATCCTCTCATCCCTTCCTCCATGGAAACTAACTCTAAGTTTGGAAGGCCATTCAATACCCTCATTTATGACCAAACCTCCTCCATTTTCCTATAAATTGAACACTCATCTAAGTGATCAAGGGCTTGAATTTGAGAATTTGTAAGGAGATACTGTTGGTGTGAGGTTTGAGATTGTAAGCAAGTATCGTTATGCTTCCGGAGTGTTGTGCTATTGATGTGATGTTGGTTGGAAGCCAAGCTGGAGGAGTGACAATGGATCGAACTTTATGGTTGTAATTCTTCCTTCTACTTAATAAATTTTTTTACACCTTTTCCCATATTCTTGTCTTTATGTATGATGATTATATGTGTAAATGATTTTGATTCCATTTGCTTTTAGTAGATAGATCTTTTTCTTTGATTGGTTTTTGTCCTCTGTTTATGATTGCAAGTATTTGTCAAGTGGATTAAGTTCGAGAAGGAGCGATGAGAGCCATACAAAGGAGACAAAGGGAAAGCGAAGGATAACAAGTAGGTCCCTTGTCTCATTTATCTTCTATAGAAAAAGGTTAAGCGCTTTAAATTTGTTGTTCTAGGTGTAGCTACCCACCTAGGGAAATTGTGTTTATCCGCAGATGTGAAATTCCACATAACACAAGGTAATAACAACTATTATATGTTTAATTCTACTTAAAAATGACATCGATGTGTATGTGTGTGTCTAACAACACATACGGTAAGATAACATAAGGTGAAGGCAATCCTAAACAACAAAGAGTGGTATGCCATAAATCCTAACAATAAAGAAAGGAAAAATATGATAGTATGACATAGTTCTAACCATACACAGCAGTGGGAAGAAGAAAGATCAATTGGTCATGGGGGAGGGGCAGACTCTCCTAACTTGATGGATACCTTGCAGAGTCTAAGGGATGAGATTAGGAGTTGCAAGGAAAATAATGAAAGGCTAGTAAGGGCTTAGGAAAAGCAAGCTGAGGTAAATGCAATTATATTGAATAGCCTCTCAAACTTGCAAAGACAACGGAAACATGAGTTGAGGGCTAGCCATAGTGGTAGGAAAAGTCTTTTTGCATTAGAAGAGAAAATAAGTGGGGCAGACAATAGAAAATCCAAGAAGAGGCACATATGGAAAATTGAAGACACAATGAGAGGAAATGCACTAATGATCACCCCAGAGAGAATCTCTAGCACACGTGAGAACCATTCTGGTAAACATTCTAATTCTCCTGCCATGTGACATTGTCATCATCATCATCATCATCAAATAAAGGGACTGTAGAAATTTCACTTGTAGAACAAATCGATATATACAATGTCCTAAAGCATAATACTTGTTCTACTTCTACAAAATATTAAGTGGAAGCATATCGAAATCATGAGCAACATCAAGTAGAAACATGCATAATTGATCAAGAGAATTAATCACACATAACACAAGATATATCTAGGGGAAAGCACCAGCATAAAACCCCAACCATGTATTATCAATCAAGTGGAAAACCTCTTCACAATACAAGAAGAATTAGCTCTCAAGCTATTCAGTTCTTAATGAACTATGAAGTTATGAAGATATGTCTCATGAACCACCCAAGCCCTATTTATATAGGCTTTCCTTATGGTCCTTACGTAGTTTGCTTAGGAAATAATAGCAAAAGCATATGCTATTAATTCCAACATACCAAAAACAACCAATGGTCCAACTATGTATTCCTTGAGAACACTAGTTCCTCAACCATGCAAAAACTACTTACTAGAAATAGTTAAGCATCTGATAGTACACTGTCCCACATTTGATCTCAAGTGGGTCTCTGACAGAACTAACATGCATTAGTTATCCATGAGGGAATGCTCAGTTATTTGAAATAATAGTTGTCACATGCATGCAAGCATTAACAAACCATATTTCATTATTTTAACAACTTGTTAAAATAATCTAATTGGACTTGACTAAGTAAAACTAAGTCAACTGATCCTCTCATTATAGAACTGAACCTTATCTCCTTTAATCAAGGGATAAATGCCTAAATCAAGGGAGAAAATAATTGCATGATCTCACAAAGACTTCAAGTTTAATTTTCCATAATTAATTAACTCATGGAGATTAATTAATTAATATTTTAAACTGTTGTTAAGACCAAAATTAATTTTACTTCCTATAGATAGACTAGGGACTGCTATAAATAGGAAGGGACCCATAAATTCTATTTTTATAACTTTCTATTTTTAGCAGTTTCACCTCTCACCCAATGTGTCCAATGACCTCACTAGCCAAATTGCTATTTTTAGACATGCCATTTTCTGACATGCTATTTTTAGTAGGTCTATTTCTAGCACATTCTAAATTTAACATTTCTTCTTTCACATTTTTCAACACTCCCTCTCAACAAGAAAGGCTTTCTCTCGAACCCAATCCTGTAACTCTTGAATGTTATGCATGCAACACATCTACCAGGTCCACTTGCTCCAACAACACTTGGAACAAAAACGCTCCCAACTGACCATTCTGTTGGGCTAGGAACATACTCCGGTGCTGAAGCTCTACCTGCTGCTGACAAGTGCTCCCTCTTTGACATTTGCGCTACTGCAACATCTCCATGCATCTCACACCATTGGACACCTCTCTGTGCCACCTAGCATTGTGTAAAACACTTGTGCCTCTCGCATTGTTGCAGCCTGCATGCTATGCGCTGTCTTGGGATTCCCTGCACTACCATTCTCTCTTCCGCTCCATCCACATTTGTCTCTACCCAATCGGTCAGTTCCTGCTACTCCACATTGGGGCTCCTGTAGCAAGGTCTCATCCAAGAGGTTGGATACCTCAAGGATCCTGCCCCTCCTCCTTGGGACGATCACTCTATATTGCCCCACCTCCTACCTGGAGGTATGGCTGCATGTGATACCTTTGCCCACCTGGCTCAAATTTTTCCCCTAATGGAGGTCTCTGCATGAGTAGATGTCTCTAATCGATCTCCACTCAGCTTCCCCTATTGTGGCTGCTCCACAACCTCCTGAAGCTGCTGCACCAATCATGGCTCCTCGACAATTGTTTGAGACTTATTTTAGCTCTTCATGTTGAGAGGTAATATACCCTCCCTCTCAACCACCAAGTCTCCATCAGGTGCCTTGTTTCTCAAGGCTTTGCATGCATCTTGAACCTCAAGAGCATACAGGTTCTTAACCCATGAACCAATCTGCTTCACCTGTCTAGTGATGATGTGTCTAGGGAAAACCTTTCCCTTACTGAAGACAACATCATAGTCTCTGTCTTCCAACATCGAAATTGATGCAAGTTTCTCTTCAGCCTTGGTACATACATGACATTGGTCAAGGTAAGGTGAGATCCATGCTCCCTCTGAAAAATAATCGTGCCTACACTTGAGAAACTATACTTCTCATCATTACCCATCATTATGAGTATTTGGAGATCTTTCTCTTCCAAAGTACTGAACAAACTCTTGTTGTCGGTCATGTGGAAAGAAGCTCCACTGTTAAGAAACCAACCACTTCCCACCATGGATGAAACCATGCATGTGAAGAGTGTGAAATCCAACTCAAACTGTGAAGCAAGTGACTCACCCTCAGATCCTTCTCCAGATCCCTTCTTGGATTTCCTCTGAGGACAATTTGCAGCATAATGGCCCACCTCATGACAGTGAAAGCATCACACTTTCAATTTGTCAACCTTCTTCCCATCATTGGAAGAACTGGATTCAGAAAGAGAAACCTTCCCCTTCCCCTTCTTCGCCTTACTCGCTAAGGCACGGTTCTCCTCATCATGCATGGATGAAGAACTGTCTCTGGTGCTTCGTCTAATCTCCTCCTGCATCAAATCTGACCATAGTCGTTCCCAAATTGGCAGTTTCTCCCTTCCATTCACCAAGTCTTGGTAGCTATGCCAGCTCTGACGAAGGCCAAGGAGTGATGGACTCACCATATCCTCATCCGATGTCATGACCCCTACCCTTGCAAGCTCATCCCTGCATGTGATGAGCTTGGTCAGATACAAAGAGATGTCTCATCCCTTTCACACTTGATCTTTCGAAGTTTGTCCTTCAATGCCAACTTCCTCTGATCACTGCTATTCTGATATAAATTTTTCAATGTTTTCCACATTGAGTGCGGAGTCTCCTTCCCATGGAGGCTCGAGACAATGTGATCTCACACTCCCTCCAAGAGAATTCTCCTAGCTCTAGCCACACACTTCCTCCATTCC
>APFE031277436.1:34896-64116 GCA_000404065.3 Pinus taeda | reverse complement strand
GGCATGGAAGAACTAAGTCCTCAGCTTTAGCAGAGCATGCGGACAAGACTAAGCATCATGTCTGCATAGAGGAGGCCAAAGTCATTGCGAGGGTAGATCGGTACCATCATCGCAACTTAAGGGAAGCTATTGAATTTGAACGAAGACCCATCAATCTCAACAGAGATGATGGTTGGAAGGTAAGTAGAGGTTGGATCCATGCCCTGTCGTCTTAGGGTTTCTTCCCCGCCCCCCCCCTCCTGCCCCTCTGGTCATCCTAGGTGCTTGTTTGGTTTAGTCTTTTCATGTATTTATTTCTTTGGCATCGTTGTGTTCTTCGCTTTTTTGTGGATTCCTCCAGTTTCTATTGATGGCCTTTTTTCGTTTTAGGTATTAATCTAAGTTATTTTTATGTAGATTTTATCTCAGATATAGGTCCTTTTCCGGTTTTAGTAGTTTATTATTTAATTCATCAGGTTAGTATGATTAGTTTATCTAAATTATGATGTATTTTTAGATCTAGTCTAAGTAGTATAATGATAACTTATATAGATATATAGTATATCTTGAAATAAATTAAAATTTTAATAATTTTTAAATAAAACATATATTATAATTACTTACATAACTTAAATTATTCATTCCAAAGAAGTATTTCAAGCAATAATATTTTAAAAGTAATTTTTAAATAATCATTAATATTATGTTTTTCAAGCAAATAAAATTCTTTTAATATTCACTCATTTATTTTTATCCCTAATATCTCTTATCTCTAGAAATATAATATAATATTATTATCTTAGTATTATAAAAATAATAATAGGACTAGATTTAATATATATATAACTTAAATTATTCTTTCTAAAATATTAATTCAATAGTAAAAAATTTTAAATAACCATTATTTTATTTAAACAAATTAAATTTCCTTTAATAATATCCGCTCATATATTAATCATACCTAATTAAAACATTATATTATGAACTTTATATTATAAAAATAATAATTAGATTTAATTTATTAATATAACCTAATTTATCTTATCTCAATGAATTAAAATATTATATTATTAACTTAATATTATATAAATAATAATTAGATTAAAATTATTAATATAATTATGACCTAGGTCCTAAAGTCAAATATAGCTGTTATGTAGCCGTTGGAGTCTCTGCTCAGTCTATTTAACTTTCTAGGCCAGATCTGTTTCTTCAACTTGTCCTGACGATGAACCACACTGGTTGGTTCGAAACGCGTCGACAATGATCTTTTTATGTGATTTACGCAGAAGCTCTTTTTACAATTATGATGGATCACAGAAGCCTCAATTCTACAATACCTCTGGATCTTTTATTTTTCTTCCTTAAGGTAGGAAACATACCTTAACAACTCTAAGAATTTGGTGGTGTACTTCTCATCTATCATTTGGCCCAATCTAAGCTCATAGAACTGCTTAGCCTTGCTACCAAAGTATCTCTCAAATAGATGCTTATCCCAAAAATTTCCCTCAAATTCATCTCAGGATAAATCTTCTTCCCTTATGCCCTTCATATTTCTTAGATCCTCCCACCATATGTCAACTTTTACCTTCAAACTAAAGGTGTCTATCCTTGCTTTGATGTATTCCAAGTAGCTATGAATCTTGAAAAACTCCTTCATTCCAAGAATCCATGCCTCAACATCTTTTGATTTCTTCACTTCACCATCAAATGTGGGAGCCTTGGCCTTCCTTAACTCTTCTGACATATTGTCTTTTCCCATCATTTCTTCATGACACTGCCGATAATGATAATATTGTGGTCTTCTTTGGGTGTTTTCATGTTGTTTAGGGGTGCTTTAAGGTGTGTCCAACAATGCACCAGCCTTCATGATGTCTTCACTTGAAAACTTGTGCCTTTTCCTAGATCCACTATCATCTGCCCCATTAGTTCTTTATTCTTTTTCCAAAGGGCTTTGCCTATCTCAGTGACTGATTCCCAACTCCTGTTTCCTTTTCCTTTATAGGTATGAAAGGCTCTACAATATGACTACATTGACTTCAACTTGACTTTCTTTGCGCTCTTACAAGCCTCTCATTGTCATCTTTGTGACTCATTTATGTTGTCAATCTTCTCAACATGTCCATCAAAGTAACAGAGTTTGACCCTCCTCACTATTCAACTAATCTTTCCTCTTCATTTCCATGTTGACATGGGTAGGAGCTATACTACACCATTTTACTATTGCTCCCTTGGTATTTTGCATGGGGTCTTCACTGGGGGAGCAATACCATACCACATGCATTCATATTGGGGGATATATATTGAGGAAAAAATGACATAATATATTGAACATATAATAGGGGTTTAAAGGGTTTTTATATTGGTAGGTATAAAAAATGGAGCTCAAAGTTAATGAAAAAATATAAAGGGGTATACAAAATGTTAATGAAAAAATGGATACCTAAAATACCTAGTGAAAGTAGGGGTTTTTTAAATTGGGAAGGTGTATTGGGATTGTATTGGTATGAAGTTAAATAAGGTGATTTTTAGAGGTATTTTCAAATATGTAGTCAAATTGAGGGTATTGTTTAGTATGACATGACCACATGTGCTATGTCAAAGGTTCATTAAGTGAAGCCCCTGTGGTTTGTTGATTCTATACTGTACCACCCTTTGTTGTTCACATGGTCCTTAAAATTCATCTCTTTAAGCCTTATTTCCTTTTATGTGTTGTCATACACATGCATAACTATTAGATTTTAACAAATTTCAAATGCATAACAAACACTATCACCTTGGCTTGTTGTTGTAAATATGTTGGTGTGAATCTAATTGCAACATTACACTTTAGTTAGCACATTAGTATCAATAAAATCATATCAATCGTTAATGTTAATGTCATTCTACACACACACACATACATATTGTGATATATATATATATATATATATTATATATATATATATCTATATATATATGAAAACACACCCAATCAATACCTATGGTGAGTCCATGCAACAATCGAGGTTGACACATATCACATGCACTACTACTTTTCCTTCTTCCCAAGGTATAGAATTGAACCTTGTATTTATTTTATCCATGATAGAGTCCATACAATCCAGGTTTTTAACCAGGAAGCTCTGATACCACCCTGTAACATACCCCCTAGAAACCCTTTCTCTAATTAAGGGTAGAGGGAAGCAATTACGATGCTGACCCAAACTACATGGTACTATTATGCAAACGGGATCCAAATTTTCACTCTTTTCTAACTATTTCAGAACTTAAAATGGACAACATCATTATATGCATCTCATGGAGACCTCTCCAATGACATAAATTTTATCTCGACCCAACTTACAGATCGAGGGATAAGGACATTCAAAGATAAGCCCAATAAGATATTTCCACATCATTAGTGGCCCCATATAATACCAACATGATGCATTGAAAGGTGCCTATGCGGTCACCCTGCCATCATGGACACTCCACATGGTAAGGGCATCTTTTGGCAATCAAAGATCGACCTAACTGATAGAAAGCATAAATGAAATCAGACCAGAGCCCTTACCCAACCTAGCCAACCACCTCTAACTAGCAGGTTCTACCTGATTGAATCTGCATTTAACTTGCTTTTGGGTCCTAATATTTCCAACATGATCAAAATGCTCGACCCTCTACTTGGTGGGTCCCACCAACGGTCCCCTGCATGTTTTGCAAGTCTTTTACTTAGAATTTCTTATGAGTTTCCTCCCAGGTATTCACATATGCTTGAAGCATTCTAACCTTTCATCTCGAGCATACATGAGATTCATGATTTCAGTGTATTCCTGAATGCAAGAAGTTCATGAAGACCATTAAGTATTGTGCTCACAACATCAATCAAGCTTGGTGAGAAGTGAAAACAAGTACATCTGTGAAATTTGAATACAACATGTTCAATGATAAATATATGGAGGCGTGCATTGGACACACTTCATTAGATTTACAGGGAACTTACCTAAATTTTCGCCACAAAAAGATATGCTTATCCTTTGCTTAACAGTCTAGTAAGACAAAGCAAAATAATGAAATAACAATAATACCTGCTTGCAAACATATTTGTCAATTAAGGGAAATAAACACAAAGATTTACCATCTCCTCATGATAGAGATTCAATTCTCAAGAATATGCAGGAACTCAACCATTCCTCATAAATTTACACAAGGAATCAACATCCCTCTTATCCACAATGGAATTTAAACAACATAACCAACATACATATAAATCACTTACACTTCTAACATATTATGCACTATTTCACGTACACACAAAATTCAAACCACTCTTTAGCATCACAAAGGAAATAAACATCCTTCAATACTATCTCATACACTTAATACACAATGAGAATTTACATCACAAATACATGGGGATGCAACTAGATGAACACTTGTCTTATAATGAATAGCCTAGAAACTGAGATTGGGACGTTGACTCTTCACCTAAACTCAAACACAATGCAACCAAGTTTTTCTTGTAGTAGTCACCCTTGGGCCAGATTCCAGAGCTTGAGGATGAGTGCTTAAGGAATCAACCAAATCTGGCAACTGAAATAAGGATTCCAGAGGACCATCCACCATCACCCACCATCTATGTCATGCAGCCAATATCTCTAAGAGAATCCATAGGTCCTCCACCTCCACCCTTCAATGTCAACTGGGGAATCCAAAATCTATGCTTCCACACCCTAATCAACAAGGGAATCCAGAGGATGTGCCTCCACCCTATAAGTAGCAAGGGAGTCCAAAGGAAAAACATCCACCCTTTAAGTAGCAAGGGAATCTAGAGGTTATGCCTCTACTCTCTAATCAACAAGGGAAACCAAAGGTTGTGTCTCCACCCTTCACATTTCTTAGATCCTCCGACCATATGTCGACTTTTCCCTTCAAACTAAAGGTGTCTATCCTTGCTTTGATGTTTTCCAAGTAGCTATGAATCCTGAAAAACTTATTCATTCCAAGAATCCATGCCTCAACATATTTTGATTTCTTCATTTCACCATCAAATGTGGGAGCCTTGGCCTTCCTTAACTCTTCTGGCATATTTTCTTTTCCCATCCTTTCTTCATGATGCTGCTGATAATGACAATGTTGTGGTCTTCTTTGGGTGTTTTCATGTTGTTGTTTAGGGGTGATTTAAGGTGTCTCCAACAATGCACCACCCTTTATGACGTCTTCACTTGAAAACTTGTGCCTTTTCCTAGATCCACTACCATCTGCCCCATTAGTTCTTTATTCTTGTCCCAAAGGGCTTTCCCTATCCCTGTGACTGATTCCCAACTCCTATTTCCTTTTCCTTTATAGCTCTGAAATTATCTACAATATGATTACATAAGGACTTCAACTTTCCTTTCTTGGCACTCTTACAAGCCTCTCATTGTCATCTTTATGACTCCTTATTTATGTTGTCAATCTTCTCAACATGTCCATCAAAGTAAGAGAGTTTGACCCTCACTTTTCAACTAATCTTTCCTCTTCATGTCCATGTTGTGATTGGTCAGAGCTATACTACACCATTTTACTATTGTTCCCTTGGTCTTTTGCGCGTGGGCTTCACTGGGGGAGCAATACCATACCACATGCATTCATATTGGGGGATATATATTGAGGAAAAAATGACATAATATATTGAGCATATAATAGGGTGGTAAAGGGTTTTTATATTGGTAGGTATAAAAAATGGAGCTCAAATTTAATGAAACAATATAAAGGGGTATACAAAATGTTAATGAAAAGATGGGTACCTACAATACCTAGTGAAAGTAGGGGTTTTTTAATTGGGAAGGTGTATTGGGATTGTATTGGTATGGAGTTAAATAATATGATTTTTAGAGGTATTTTCAAATATTTAGTCAAATTAAAGGTATTGTTTAGTATGCCGTCAACACATGTGCTATGTCAGAGGTTCATTGAGTGAAGCCCCCGTGGTCTGTTGATTCTAGACTGTACCACCCTTTGTTGTTCACATGGTCCTTAAACTTCATCTCTTTAAGCCTTATTGCCTTTTATGTGTTGTCATACACACACAACTATTAGATTTTAACAAATTTCAAATGCATAAAAAACACTATCACCTTGGCTTGTTGTTGTAAATATGTTGGTGTGAAGCTAGTTGCAACATTACACTTTAGTTAGCACATTATTATCAATAAAATCATATCAATCGTTTATGTCATGCTACACACACACACACACATATTTATATCGATATCTATATATATCTATATATATATAATATATATACATATATATACATATATATACATAATAAATATACATATATATATTATATATATATAATATATATATATCATAATATATATTTATATATATATATATATATATTTATATATATAATAATTATATATTATATATATAATATATATGTATATATATCTATTTATATATTATATATATAAATATATAATATATATATATATATTATATATATATATATATCTATATATATATATATATATAATATATATATATAATATATATATATAATATATATATATATATATATATTATATATAACACACCCAATAAATACCTACGATGAGTCACTTTGTAACATACTCCCTAGTATCCCTTTCTCTAATCAAGGGTACAAGGAAGCAGTTAAGATGCTGAGCCAAACTACATGGTACTGTTATGCAAATGGGGTCCAAATTTTTTGCTCTTTGTTGACTACTTCATGACTTAAAATGCATAACCTCATTGTATGCATCTCATGGAGACCTCTCCAATGACATAAATTTTATCTCGACCCAACTTACAGATCGAGGGATAAGGAAATTCAAAGATAGGCCTAATAAGATGTTTCCACATCATTAGTGGCCCCATATAACACCAACATGACACATTGCAAGGTGCCTATGTGGTCAACTTGCCATCATGGACATTCCACATGGTAAGGGAATCTTCTGGCAATCAAATATCGACATAACTGATAGAAAGCATAAATGAAATCGGGCCAGAGCCCTGACCCGACCTAGCCAACCACCTCTAACTAGCGGGTTCTACCTGACTGACTCTGTGTTAACTTGCTTATGGGTCCTAATATTTCCAACACGATCAACATGCTCGACCCTCTACTTGGTGGGTCCCACTAGCGGTCCCTGCCTATTTTGCAAGTCTTTTACTTAGAATTTTTTATGAGTTTCCTCTCGAGCATTTACATAGGCCTAAAGCATTCTAACCCTTCATCTTGAGCATACATGAGATTCATTATTTCAATGTATTCCTCAATGCACGAAGGTCATGAAGACCATTAAGACCATTAAGTACTGTGCTCACAACATCAACCAAGCTTGGTGAGAAATGAAAATGAGTACATCTGTACCATTTGAATACAACATATTCAATGAGAAATATATGGAGGTGTGCATTGGCCACACTTCATTAGATTTACAGGGAACTTACCTAAATTTCCGCCACAACAAGATTTGCTTATCCTTTGCTTAACAATCCAATAGGATGAAGCAAAAAAATGAAATAACAACAATACCTACTTGCAAACATATTTGTCAATTAAGGGAAATAAACACATAGATTCACCATCTCCTCATGATAGAGATTCAATTCTCAAGCATATGCAAGAACTCAACCATTCCTCATAAATTTACACAAGGAATCAACATCCCTCTTATCCACAATGGAATTTAAACAACATAACCAACATACATATAAATCACTTACACTTCTAACATATTATGCACAATTTCACATACACACAAAATTCAAACCACTCTTTAGCATCACAAAGGAAAGAAACATCCTTCAATACTATCTCATACACTTAATGATAATTTACATCACACATACATGGGGATGTAACTAGATGAACACTTATATTATAATAAATAGCCTGGAAATTGAGATTGGGACTTTGACTCTCCACCCAAACTCAGACACAATGTAACCAAGTTTTTCTTGTAGTAGTCACCCCTAGGCCAAATTCCAGAGCTTAAGGATGAGTGCTTAAGGGATCAACTGAATCTGCCAACTGAAATAGGGATTTCAGAGGACTATCCACCATCACCCACCATCTATGTCATGCAGCCAATGTCTCTCAGGGAATCTAGAGGTCCTCCACCTCCACCCTTCAATGTCAACTGTGGAATCCAAAAGTTATGCTTCCACACCCTAATCAATAATGGAATCCAGAGGTTGTTGCTCCACCCTCTAAGTAGCAAGGGAGCCTAAAGAAAAACTTCCACCCTCTAAGTAACAAGGGAATCTAGAGGTTATGCCTCTACTCTCTAATCAACAAAG
Source organism: Pinus taeda (assembly GCA_000404065.3). Taxonomy (NCBI): domain Eukaryota; kingdom Viridiplantae; phylum Streptophyta; class Pinopsida; order Pinales; family Pinaceae; genus Pinus; species Pinus taeda. The sequence goes on along the minus strand of APFE031277436.1, from coordinate 55,833 downwards.
GGAATCCAAATGTTGTGCCTCCACCCTCTAATCAACAAGTGAATATAGAGGTTGTGCATCCAACTTCTAAGCAACAAGGGAATCTAGAGGTTGTGCCTCCACCCTCTAATAGACAAGGGAATCCAGAGGTTGTGCCTCCACCCTCTAATTGACAAGGGAATCTAGAGGTTGTGCCTCCACCCTCTAAGAAACAAGGTGATTGAGAGGTTGTGCCTCCACCCTTTAATCATCAAGGGAGTCCAGGTTGTGCCTCCTTCCTCTAAGAAGCAAGGGAATCCAGAGACTGTGCCTCCATCATCTAAGAAGCAAGGGAATCCAAAGGTTGTGCCTCCACCCTCTAATCAACAAGGGAGTCCAAATGTTGTGCCTCCACCCTATAAGAAGCAAGGGAATCCATATCTCTTTGTAACAAAGAAACCAAGAAAACAAGTAGAGGGAAGCTAAAGATTTCTCTTACCAAGAATCCAAGGAGTAGACCTCCACTCAATATGTCAAGGAAATCGAGAGAAAACCATATCCACCCTCCTTACTTATAGGTATTCCATATACTTCTATCCTCACTTGATAGTTATCCTTCTACCTCCCAATTCTCAATCAAATAGTCCCTCTTCTTCCCTGCAATTTGTTAGTGTCATAGAGTTATATTCTCTCATTCTTTCTCAATTGATTTCTCTTGCATTCTTGATGGTTTATTTTTTTATTTTCATAATTCTATCCTTCTCCTCAATGTGTGAGATTATTCTCTTCCCCCCCACTTCTTATCTCTCTTATGTGTGGTGTCCTCTTTCTCGAAGATGCCCTTGTCTTTTCCTCAAGCCATCACAACCATCTTATGTTGTATGCACTAAAAATGTTGTTGCACCTTCCTTCTTGTCCATGGTGGTATGTTTTGTTTGATTGGTGGAGGAAATGTGGTGTGTCGAAACCTCCTTTATCCCCACTTTTTGTTTCCTGACTTCTCTATCCCTCATCTGTCAGTGCAACACATATCTCATTCAATTTTGTCCTTTCTTCCTTGCATATTTACCCAAGGATAGCATGGTCTCTTGTCCTTCTTCTTCAACTTAATAAAATTAGAAAACCAATCCATTTTGGGCACGCCAACCAACCTTCAATGGCTATCATAAACAAGTCAAGCCTATTTTAAATCCCAAGCAACCTCTCTCCTCAAACTCTGGAATTTGTGTCCCAATTCTCATGCCCTTTTTTTAATTATAATAAAAATGCATGGATTATTTACAATGAGGGGGAATTAGCTAGAGGGTGTCACACCACACTTAGCTAATGGAAGTAAGTTATCATGCAAAAATACATATGGCTGATATATGAGAGTGATCACCCTCCCCCTTAACTATACACCTCATCCAAATATATAAATAAAATATATTATTCAAATTATTCTTCTAAATTATTACATACATTTATTAAAATATACACCACAAATTTTCATTTCAACCATGTTCAAAATCTTGTATCATACTGAAACACTAAAACCAAATTAATTTCAAACATAAAAATACAATGACATAAAAATACACATCAACCTTAAATTTAAATGTGCACCATCATTAAAACTTAAAACTGCATTAGCATAAAAACACACATTAATATTAAAATCTATTGCTAAATCCATTTGAAGGATATAGGCATACGAGTAATCATACAAGCAAACTATCTAACATTAATGATAGTTATGGTTAAGATCACAACGAAATGATTTGCATCTATTCCAAAACCTCTAATGATTTGTTTTATACGACAATGGCAGAGTCCTCATTTGTTGGCATATGATTTGTTGGAAAATTAAAATATTTGTTGGAAATACTGAGGAGGGGGTGGGGGAGGGTGTTGAATAAGTATTTATTTCAATTGTTTATTAGTTAGTTAATATTTTTCTTAATTAGAAGCACAGATTATGCCAGAACACTATAAATAAAATAAAAATAACTTATATAAATATTGTTCAGATGACAAGGAAACTTATTCTCAAACTTGGGTTCCAAATTTTACAAATACTTCAATTCTACAAGTCTCTAACCTTAAATGAGGACAACAATCCTCTTAAGAAAATTCAGGAACTAACTTGATCTATATGAGGGCACCAATATTCTTAGGATCCAACCTTTATAAAAATTTTCAAATATAACTCAACCACTGATTAAATAACTCTACCAAGATAGATCCAAAATATTGTTTCAAGGTGTCTTCAAGAACCGCTACTGTTCCAAAGTGGCTTCAAGGATTCTCCAAGATGGCTTCTAGAGGTTGTTCCAAAGTGATCCCAATATATCTTCAAAGTCTTCTCTAAAGTATCTTCTAAAGGATAACCCAAAAACTCTTTAAGCGCTGCTTAAGAAAAATCCTCTAAAGGCCACTCCAAAAAATACTTCAAGAGATGCTCCAGAAATATCTTCTAAATATTGCTTCAAGGACTCTTCAAGGTATGTTCTAATGACTTCTCTTAATATCTGCTTCAAATATGGTCTCAATTCCATTCAAAATTGAATTATATTAAGCTCAAAAATAGTCACCTACCAGACCAAAATTGTGTGCCAAAGTAGGGTTGAATTTTGTGTCATAAAAGGCCAAAATTAGTGGCAGAGGTCTGAGCCAATATAGGGCCGAGGTTTGTCTCTCAACAGGGCCAAGGTATGTCTACTAATAGGGATAAGGTATGTCACAAAATAATCTGAGTTATGACCTTCAACAAGGGTTGAGTTATGTGCCACATAAGGGTTGAATTATGGACAATATATTTTCTCAAAAATATATCCCAAAACCTGATAAAAAAACCCACCAAGAACCTTTTATCTAGAATAGATATAGTACCCAAAAGTTATTCCTTTCATTTGCTTCTAGTTTCATGAGATATGAACCTCTTCACCTTTCTTCACAGGTCTGAATTTCTTCTTTCTATATTTATCGAGTTGGAGGCCAAATGGAGGAGTAGACCCTCTTATTTATATTGGTTGTGTCACCTAAAATAGGGTTGACTTGTCCCTTTTTTCAACTGAATCTTTTTCCCAAGAATCTTAACCCTATCTGATCTTCCTAGCAAAAAATATAGCCTCTCAGACACTACCCAGAAATTTAGCCCTGCTGCCCATAAACTATTACCTAAAATATGTTGCCCATAAGTTCGACCCATTACCCAGAATATGCCCATAAAATAACACATACGAAGCTATAGGAGGAGAGAGAACCACACATGCAAATTCAAAGAGAGAGAGAGAAATGCTTTAGATGATTTCATACTTGTTCATCCTTCTTATCTTTCTACTCCTTTTCTTGGATGCCCATAAGATATCGTCTTGTGAGAGATCAAATTGTTCTTGAAGGAGGAGGTAGAGTGCCTTATCTACAGTGTTATGGTTGGCTTGAACGGGTGTCTCTTCACTGGGGCTGACTTGACTTGAAGGAGGGTTGAGTTGACAAGTTTGAAGCAAAAAATTCAAAATTTTCTCTTTTGAAAGTGACAGGAAGAACATGTCTTATATCAATCTTTTCAGGCACAAAATAAAATGAAATGAATAATATGTCTTACATTTTTCATTATATATATTCAAGAGCTAAAATAATAATGCTGAAGTCCAACAATAGCTACAAAATTCAATGCTCCCTCTTAGCTAGGGAGGTATTCATAATGACTATCACATGTTCTCTTATTGAAAAATTTATCTATGAAAAGGTTCATCATTTATCATTAGCATTAACATAATTTTATTACCATGATCCTAGTTAATATATTTGACCTATGGTAAAAATCTACAACATCAATTAAGTAACATAATTCTGGTCAACATCTTCGACCCATGGTACATCATTAACATCATCTAGTCACCATGATTTTGGTTGGTGCCTCTAACCCGTGGTATACTGCCTATTCCCAGTTCACCATCATCCTGGTAAATCTCTTTGACTCATGGTTAAACCCTAGGGACACACTCAATCCATTTGATTCTTCTCATCCCAAATCTAAAGGCCTCACTCTAGGCCATGATGCTAAATGGGCTCACTCAACCTATATGGAGAGTACACTGAGATTGATGCTAAAAGAAACCTACTCAACTATATGATTAAGTATTTCTAGGCTTCTAAGATCATTCTTCCTAATCTTGGTCAACATAATTGACTTACGAAGAATGTTTTTCCTCTATTGGACCATTCTTCCTAATCCTAGTTGACTAAGGGAGAATGTCTGTCCCTGATGCTATCACATTAACACTCCTTCCCACTGAGGGATGTATTCTCAACAAATCCAAGCTTGTCCTTGAAGTATACAATTTTTTTTTGAACAAAGGATTTGTGAGGATTTCAATTATCTGCTCATTTGTAGAGATGTAATGGAGCCTCACTGCTCCCTTCCGCATCATGTCACGAATATAGTGGTACTTGATATTGATGTGCTTCGAACTTTCATGGAAAACTAGATTATCTAAAATCTTTACACAACTTTTATTGTCACAATATATCATGGTTGACTATAGCACCTGATTGAATAGTCTTGCGAGTAGCTTCCAAAGCCATATTGCTTCACGAATTGCTAAAATGGTTGCAATTTACTGAGCCTCGATAGTATTGAGTGCAACAGATGTTTAGTTCCTTCTCATCCACAAAATCATAATGGAGCCCAAACTAAGGGAACCTCTGAATGTACTCTTTCTGTCTTATGCACTCCGTGACCAATCATAATTTGTATGTCGTTGCAATTTTATATAATTGTTTGATACATATCTCAAAGCATAGTAAATTGTACCATGTAGATATAACAATATATGCTTTGCTGCATTCCAATGATCAAGTCTTTGTTCCACCTGTAACTGGTTTAGAGTGTTTACTGTAAGAAAATATCCAACCTGATATTAACCAAATACATTAAGGTGTTAATCAACTTCTGGTACATGGATGGATCTACCAAATCTAACTTTGATTCTCACAAATTTCTTAGGTTAGTCACCATGGTAGTTTCCATAGATTTACATTCCATCATTTCAAACTTTTAAAGGATCTTGATTATATGTTTTCCTTAACCAAGGAATATTTCAACAAGCTTCTGCCATAATTCTAGTCCCAAATATTAATTCATCAAACCAAGATACTTCATATCAAATTTAGAGGCCAACTCCCTCTTAAGGTGAATAATAGGATGCCATACACCTATCAAAAATAAGTCATCAACATACAACAATAAAATCACAGGTTCATTTTTCAAATCCTTGATATATAGGTTTGGATCAACATCAATTATGGAGAAGCCAAGTCTTGTCAGGTAGCCATCAATTTGCGAATACCAGGCTCTAGGTACCTACCTAAGTTCATACAAGGATTTCTTCAATATACAAACGGGAGACTCTCTCCCATGAAACTCAAAACTTGAAATTTGTTATATGTACATTTCTTCCTAAATCACGCCATTGAGAAAATTAGCCTTTACATCCATCTGATGTAAATTCCAACCCATAGAAGCAACAATAGAAATAATAGATCTAATTTTAGTGTACCTGGAAACTGGAGCAAAAGTCTTATCGTAATACTCCCTCTTTTTGGGAGAATCCTCTAGCCACAAATATCACCTTGTACTTGTCAATACTTCCATCCACGACATGCTTTATCTTGTAGATCCATTTGGAGGTCACCAATAACTTCCCTTAAGGTCTGGGAAAAATCTCCCATACTCCATTCTTTATAATAGATTGGTATTTTTCCGTCATTACACCCTTCCAAACTTGTTGGATAGCTACTTCCTCATAGTTGTAAGGTCCAAAATCAATGATATTAGTCATTAGTGTTGCATATCCATAATACCTCTTCAGTTTCTTGCTTTCCCTGAAGGTGCCACATGGAGTTGCATGTCCTTCTACTTCTTGCAGGGTAGATCTAAGCCAAGCTGGATTCTTCCTTATTTCTAGAATAACAACTAGATCCATTGGTTCATTAGGCCCTTCTGGCTCATCTTGATGATCTACGAGATGTTTTGAAGGATTGGATGGACCTCAACCCTATTCCTTAGGAGCTTCATGTTCTTCATCATCATCAGAGTCCATGGTAACTTATTTGGATTTCCAATAGGAAATTTTCTCATCAAAGGTAATGTCCCTACTGACGTCAACCTGCAGCTATCTCAAAATATAAATTCTATAGGCTTTTGACGACTTGTTATATTAAACACATTAGAGGAAATTTCGGCCTAAAAGTGGCCTCCTAAGGAAAAATAATAAAATAAGAGTTATGAATTTTGGAGGGAAAAGAAGAAAACTACCTATTTTTTCTTTTATTTATTTATTATTCATTATTTTTTTTTTGTTTAATTGTATTCCGATTATCTCCTTAAATATTTTGCTCAAAGTTCAAAGTCTGGACACTTTTTGGATGCAAATTAAATTCACATCAAGCGAGTACCCATTATGCAACTTTTTAGAAAAACCCAATTTGATAAAAAAATTTCAAACACTTAAAAAAGACCGTGTTCACACACTGTTTTGAATGTATTGCAAAACTTTTTTTTGTTGTTTTTGTTTTGGTTTGTTTTGTATTATTTTATTTATTTATTTGTTTTTATTATTTGTTTTTATTTTTTATTTTTTATCAATGTGGGTATTCTCAAAAGTATGCATAATGTGTACTCATTGGATGTGGAATTTAATTCCGCATCCAATGAGTGTCTACACTTGAAATTTGAGTCAACCTATAAGGAGATAAGCCAAAAATACAATTAAAAAAATAGTTTTTTCTTCTTTTCCCTCCAAAATATTTACATGTACCTATTTTTAAATTTAAAATATTTTGATTGGTTTACATATTATGACATGGAAATTACATGAAAATTTAATGGGTAGTTTTAAGCTAAAATTTCCTCTAATGAATATTCCTTTCTTTCCTGACGGCTGTAATTTCTTCCTCTTATCTTTGGGTACATGTATGTAAACTGGGCAACCAAAGATTCCCAAATATCCAACCTTTGGTTTATGTCTAGTGAATTCTTCTTCATGAGTCTTATCTTCCAAGATTCAATGAGGACTTGTATTTTGAATGTAGACTGCTATTATGGAAACTTCACTCCATAAGAACATGGGCAAGTCTTGATCATGCATCATTGCCTTAAATGTTTCTTCAATGAACATGTTTTTTCTTTAACAACTCCATTTTGTTTGGATAGTAGGGGGCTATCAACAACATCTTAATCCAATATTCTTTACAGAAAGAAATGAGTTCCTTGGAACTGTATTCTCCTCTATTATCTGATCTTATAATCTTGATTTTCTTTCCTGTCAAGTTCTCTACTTCAACCTTGAATTCATATAATTTGTTGAAGACTTCATCCTTGGTCTTCTTGAAATATATCCTTGTCTTACGAGAGAATAATCAGTAAAAGTTACATAATACATAGATCCTCCTAGATATTTTACTAGCATTGGTTTGCACACATTAGAATGGACTAGATCCAATATTTCCTTGGACCTACTTTCACTGCTTGAAAAGGATTTCTTGACATTCTTCCCAAGCACACAACCTTTGGATACTCCTTCATGCTTCATATAAAATTTTGGAAGACTTGAAACTATTTGATTTAAAGATGGCAAAGCTATGTAATTGTTGTCGTTGTGACAAGCACCCTCCAAAATTTTGCTTACACTTGAATTTTCGAGCCTACTTGTGATCCTATGATTTGTCCCTCAATTTCTTGTAGTCACTTCATGGTTAATTGATGTTTCTTAACTATCAGTGTCACTTGCTTACACATGCCTATATTTTGATGCATTCACAAGTGCTTTTCTTAAAAGAAAGCCTAACAACTTATGTGTATATTAGAGAGTCAAACCTTTTGCAATCCTAGATGAGAATGACTGCACAAAGGAAAGAAATAGTCATTGTGAAATTCTCTGTGGTTGATGACTGGACAATCCCAAGAGGTTGTCCTTGTTTAGTTTCCAACGACAACTATTACACATTTCTTGGAGACAGAGACTACACAATCCTTGTTGACGGTTAGTGCAAAATCCTATGATTGATAATTCTCTCAGCACCAAATTTGATAATATCATCTCTCGGGTGAGTTTTCTCAACTATCACTTTTGTGCAATTTGTTTTTTCATTATTGTCTCTTTCACTTTTGAGAATTTTGTTTTTACTTGCTCTCACTTCTACAAGTAGTGATTTTGTGTCCTCTTTAATATGGCATGTGTTGCTTTCACTTTCTTTAGCTTTTGCAAGTGTCATTTTCATGTTTTTCTTACTGTCGCAAGTGTCGTCTTTTGGGAGTTGTTTGTACACCCTTGAAGGGAATTTTTTATGAATTCTCCTGTACTATTGTGTTATATCCATCATGAATAAATGCATTATACATGTTCCCCAAGTCTGAAGCACTATTTCACTAGTGTCGACAATTGCGTCACAAAGTGTATCTGAAGTGTCACATGTTGTGAAAGTGGAGTTTTGGGTTCATTTCAAGAGGCAAATTTAGTACCAATGGGTCCTATTTATAATATATACATGTATTAGAATCATTCCCAAAGTTTCATGCACCTTCATACTAGTATCATTATTACCTTCACAAAGTGTTGGCTTGAGGGGGCCTGACCCAGGTTCAGAGTTAATTAGCCAAACAAATCCCTACACTACTGGCCATTTCGGCATCAGCCCGTGGAGCGCGGACAGAAGTCTCACCCAAAGCATTATGGGGGGATGATGGAACCAAGTTTTTTCACCTTTGAGATGTCCGAGGTGTTGATTTAGTCTGACTGTGCCTACCTTTGCACAGGTCACTTCGCGCACTGTCCTAAAATTCAATACCTCTGCGATCTATTATAATTTCCTTTCACGCAGCCCTAACCCAGGGCTGAGGTGCTTTCACGCTGCTATGGCAATGTCCTGTGCCATTTCCCCAAATTACACTGCGTATCTTACTTATCTCTTAAAGATCATAGTTAACATATACTTTATCTCACATTCACTTAATTAACACAACCACATATGTTCATGCATCATATAAACAATAGAAATACAATTCATACCCAATACATTCAATGCATAAAATAGGAAATAAATACACAAGAGTGATATAAAACTTCTCTTTATTAATGCTTCCAACTATTACAGACTAGACTCGCCCTACGCACTCAGCTGCAGGGGTCCGTGCACTCAGCTGCGGACTACTAGGCCTCTGCGCACTCAGCTATAGAGCCTTCTCCTACTCTATGACCCAAAACTAGCCTTTACACTTCAACTATTACTCTATGCTTATATTCCATCATAAGATTCCATGATTGATTTACACTTAGAGCCTCGCTCTATTTATACAATCCCATGGTCTGCGGACCATGGGTAGATCTCTACAGCCAACATTACATTACAAAGTTAAGGGTAGACAACCCTATGACTCATTTACAAGCTACGCGCTCTGCGCCCACAAAATGTGGAGTCTTTACATCGAAGTTACAATTTGTGACCAAAATCTGAGCTCTAAGCCCCAAAACTCTCCTTGGGGGATCCTGCGCCCAATAGGCCCCCAACACAAACATCGTGACTCACGCTCGAGTCACTCTATCAGTGTGGAGATATTTGCGTGAAGACCTCCCAACTATGCTTGGACTGCTACAAGATTGACAACGCACTGAGCGACTACTTGCTGCACTTCCGGGACGCGCTGTTCAGAAACCGCTATAGTTGAACTACTTTCCTGAATTTTTTCTTGTGTCCCCTGCATCTGCGCGAGATTTACTTCAATAGAGGCTATAATGATAAAAGCCTCATCAATCCATGGTCATACACGTGCCTTCAAAACAACTTCCTTGTGTCGAGCAGCATCCACCTGCTTCTTGAGCGCTTTCGCCTGCTGCATCCGCACAAGCCTCCGTGTAAGGGCAACTGTCTGTGTGGTACCTTTTACTTCATCATATTGTTGTTGTAGCTTACACACTTCTGTTTCTAGGTGCTTTATATTCAGGTCGTCCTGCAAAGTAGTGAGAACCTCGAACGACTCCTCAAATAGCTTGGTGCAGTCTTTCACTACACTGTTGACCTTCGTTATGGCTGTTGTAATGGCATTGGTGCATTGTTCCTTAATCTCTAGTAGAGTTGAAGGTTGCGCATTCAATTGTAGTTAGCCGATCTGAAGGTTTATCTCCAGCTAAACCTTGGTCATCTCTTCCTTTGCCTCGCACATCCCTGCTGCTAGTTTCTGGATGTGCGCCTCCGCTGGTTCCTCTACTTGGATGGCCAGCTCCGGGACCATCTAGTAGGCTTCCTAGACCACCTGCACCAATTTTTTATTCTGCGCCACTACCTTGTCATGCTGTAGGCTCAATTGTTTGATGTTAATGCGCTGCTCGCTCATTACCTGGGGTGTGCGACCTTCCCTGGCACGTAGTTCTGCAGTAACTCCATCCTGCAAAACATAGAGCATCTCCAGAGGGAGCACAACCATATTTATCCTGACTCCCTTTAGCGCACTAACCATAAGTTTGTCCACCTAATTTTTTTTCACGAGTGCTCCCTCTGGCAGCACTATATTGTTGGTTATTCGGGTGCACAACATTTCCTCGGCTGCGATCGTGCCTAGTGCGAGGCTGGTTGACACAATACCAGCCTATGGAGTGTGCACTTACAACTCCTGTATTTGCACTCAGAGAGCCCCCAACACCCTCTAGTGTTCCTCCGCGATGACGTCCTGAACTGTCTCCCCAATGTCATGTAGATCCCCCTCGTTGAGGGTGATAAGGTCGAAAGAAGTCTTTAAAGCCTTCGACTTCTTTCACGACCCTACCTGCTCTCTTGGGCGCTGCCATTTCAGCTGTGTGGCCGCCTTTTGCGGGTCTATGCCACCTTCCTCTATATCTGTTGCTTGTTCAGGTGAAGGCAACTTCTGGCCTTCGCACTCCTTCTCTGCTGCTCTTTTGCCACGTTTGCATATTCACGCGCCTCTTGTGCCTTGGCTGTTGTTGCTTCCTTCCTTCGCTTTTCTACCAATTGCACCACCCATAGTTTTTCCTCATCCTTTTTCCTTTGCATGCAGACTTCTCTGCTTCCACCACGAAGCTGGCCGGAGCACGCCACTTTGGTGGCCACGACTCAAGGACGATGAATATGACATCGTCTGTCGCCAGATAAATGAGCTCGTGCCAAGTCTTCGTAGGGTCCTTCATCACCCTGATGTACACGTGGTGGAAATCTGCCTTGAACTCTGTGGAGCTCTGCCGACTGTTATAGATCGTGGGTGATAATTGCAGCTTGTGATTAATCCCCATTCTGATGTTCATCTCCATGAACACCCAGAATATCTTATTGTCCCAGATTCTATGAGCATCTCTAGTTGCCCACAATGAAGCGTACTTCATTGCCTCTAGAAGATCTTGCGCAATTTTTGGGAACTGGCTGTCCTCAGGCAATTCCCATGCCACGAGCACGATGGACAACAACATCCATGAATAATGAAAAGTCTTCCCCTACTCCTGTGCCTCACAACAGGACTCCAGGAATTATCTGCACAATGAGTCTTCCCAGTTAAACTAGACCCCTTCTATGCATTATGTGTCAAGTGCAACCACCGGTGCGGGAACCTCATCTGCGCGACACTTCCACATAACCTTCCCAGCCAGTATTTGTGTCACGACATTTATCGCATCGTTGTTGATGCTGGTGTTATCACTCAGGTTGTCCCTAAGCTCCTGAAGGGATACGACCGAGGTAACCACAAACCAGTCTTTGGATTGCAGGTTCTAGCCCACCTGCAATCAGAGAGGGCTCTGTCTTAATGGTTTAGCTTTGTTGATGATGATTTTAGGCTAGCTATTGGGTTCAATGGGTTTTATTGGTGTTTGGGTGGAAGATAGATGTAAGGAAGATAATTCCAAGCAGAGAGGCAAGGGATAGTGTGATAAGTTTCAAACCATTGGGCATGGAGTCATGGATTGAGGTTTACTATTGCGTTTTCTTGGTCACAAGAGGATTATAGAGCAGGATAGCTATACATGAAACAATACCAATTTCTGAAATGATGGGATGGAAGTCAGAGACGAAAGGCAATTAAGAATCTTTCATCAACTAACAAAGAAGGGAAATGAATGTATGATTATCTAGGAGAAATTAAGAATTCCTAACTAATCATTCATATGTGAAAGAAATAGTGTAAACATGATCATTTAAGTATGCATATTCATAACTATTCCTGATGAAAACATACAAAAATCACATAAATTGAGCATAGGGTGCTGCCAAGTAAATACTAAACTATTTTTCTTTTCTGTAAATTCAGATGGTGTAACATAGATGGTAAAGAAAACATGAAGAAAAACTAAAACAGAGTTAAGGAACACTTATTGAGCCATGTAGAAGCACAGGAATTCCACAACCACTCTTTGGCCAATTAGACACAACAGACAATTTTCATAATCCATGCATTTCAACAGTCTTTGACTATAGAAATTATCACATTTACAGTGCGAGTCTCTGCTCAAGCAAAATATCAAACTAACGAGGAACAACCAACCAACCCCTACTACATTTTTTAGGGTGGTATATATAGGTAAAATATCTAAAAGTATTTATTACAACTGACCTAAAATAGGTCTGCAAGAAAAAAGCTTTTTAAAACCTAACTTATGCTGGAATTAAATGCAAGTAAGTCTTTTTTGGGCTGCACCAGAGGCAGCTGGATTAAAAGTGAGTTTGATGGGGTGTCCTCTGTGACTTGGTGCAATGGTTCTGTAATAACTGTACATTGAGTTTTGGTCCACTGATCTGATGTGAGTTTTAATGTGCAGTCAATTGTGCTGGTGAGCTTTGAATGGTTCCTTAATTGCTTCTTGACTTTCAAGGTTTCCTTTTAATGCTTCATTTGCCTCGAGCCCTGAGAAGATCTCCGCTGATACACTTTTCCTCTACATTGATACTCTTTGACATGGTTCTTGCCTGCATATTTGCTCTGATATTCTTTATCCTTTGAACCAGGTTTCTCTCTGTCTTATGATGCGTTCAAAACTGCAAAATCGGGCTTTTTCGGCCATTTTCGGTGCAAAATTGGCCGAGGAATCAAAAGATTTCCTAAAGATTCTCCAATATGGCCTATTTCCCGTAGTGATGCGTGAGTAGCGCTAATCGCGCATCAAAAACTGCCTCAGAAATTCGATCCGGGGCTCCGAAGCTTGATTTTTGCGCTTGCGCGTTTCCTTTTTTAGCTGCTGACGTTAGCATGACGTCAGTGGTATGGAGGATGACGTCAGCAGTGGGACCCCCTGTACGGAAGTGACGTCAGCAGGGTGACGTGGCAGTACGGCAGGGTGATGATGTGGGGGGACACGGTGGCAGGGTGACGTGAGCGAGGCGCAGGCAGGAAGGGGTGAGGTGGAGGCGACGCGGCGGGGTGACGCGGCGCTCCTGTTATGCGAGGGGAGGGCGGTTTTGGTATGCATCGGACGACCTTTGGTACGGAGGTGGTTTTTGTTAGGGGCAGCCCGATGCAATAGGATGCCGCCAACTGTCCCGGTGTACGTCGGTAAAACCGTTAGACATCGAGTGCTAATGAACACTCACAAGAGGGCGCCTGATATGAATAAGAGCCGTCGGATCTGGGAGGGCTGATCCGACGGTGGTCGGGAGGAGAAGATGCATGGGGTTTAGTTAAGGTGCGTGCATGATAAACTTTAATATTTGCGGCCGCGGGTGGGTTTCAAATTTTAGAAAATGGTGTAATGTGTTTGGCGCATTGGTTATTTATTAATCAACTATTAATAAATTCCAAAAATGAAATGCGCGGGGGTTTGTGAATGCATTTAAAGGGGGTTTTTGTGTTTTGGAAGGAGTCCAAACACCTCGGAGGGGAAATCTATGCAGAGATGAGGGTTCTTACTAAGGTCCAGGTGACTTAGTAGTTCCCAAGGAGATACTTATGGTTATGTTTCAACCAGAGGAAGGGGATATTTACATAGGGGAATTATTACCATAGTTTTGATAGGGGGAAGGGAAATAGATAGGGATTTACATAATAATGTCAGGAGTTAATATGAAAATGACAAGAAAGCTCTAAGTTTCAGAGGTGTTAGGCTTCAAAGGGGAGATAGAACTTTGTAGAGAAAATATGTACCCTCCTTGGATAAAGCAGATCTTTATCAAGGCAAATGATATGGAAAATGATGAAACTAAAAGATATCAAGCAGATCTTGACCTCTTTAGGGGAAGTTAGTAAATGATTTCCGGAAGAGGAAGAAGGCAAAGTTAGTCATGCCTCGTTTGAAGTCCTTCAGATGGGAACTGCCTGCTAACTGTGATCTGGATAAATATAACACTTGAAAATATGGAGTTTATCACAAATCACCATTCTGCAACCTCAAAATTACCTACCCAGCCTACTTACCTAACGTTTTTTCTTGTTTTTGGTTTGGGTGCACTTAGACTTGCAGACCCAGCTTTTCAAATTTTTCTTTTTTTGTCCTACTATCTACAAACTACCCTTATTTCTTCCAAGGGCCCAGATTAAACAGTTGGGCTCCTTTGATTCTCTGCCTATCTAAGAATCTACCAAGATTAAACTGTTTGGACAGATTATTTATTCTCTATATTCTAAAACAGGAAATTGAAACCTAGGGAGAGCAAGATTAAGCTGTTTGGACCTCCCTTTAGCTGAAAATTCTACAAAAGTGGAATAATTCTTCAAAATTGGAATGCAGAAGTTGCACTATGAGCAGCACACTCTCATGGCCTCTTTCTCTGGTGACTGTTAGCAAATATGGAGCATTGAAGGATGCAAAGTATGACATATTTGGCATGTAAAAATGTCAATCATGAAATATGAGTAACCTGCTGCAGCAGGAGGCTAATAGTTGGAAATCACGTATCCTCTCTTCTTCTTCTCCAGCTTGAACTTCTTCTTCATGGCCTCCACAATGGCCAAATCATCATTTTTACCCTCTGAGATGTTCTCTAGGTCCTCCCCTTTGCAAGGGAGCCAATTAATTCTGTGAATTAAGTGGTTCGTGATGGGGATGGGTTCCTCCAGCCACAAGCACCCATCATGCACTAGGCACAACAACTACCTGATGAAACAAATAGTCATTAGGGCACAATGGTAATGCGACACCTAGAGCAGGTTTAATAGTCTTGCCTTTTCTACACCTCTCAACCACTTATGCAGCTAAAACTCTATAAATCTCATTAGCACGTCTTTTTTCTAGCGCATTAGCTACACTATTGCCAAATGTGGGAACTTCTCGTGGTCCGAAAGATCCCAGTCTTCAAATTTTGTCACAGGCACTTGCCCCAAGTGCACTTTGTAAAAAATGATGTCGTCGGAGAGCAATGGAGTCTGTAGAGAGCTCTTTCTCTCATCTAGGTCCTTGGGCACCGTTGCTTTCCCCTTCCACAGAGCAACATACATGAGAAACCTAGTCAAAGGGTCCGCACCCTGGGTTTCTACCTCCATTTCTTTGTCCTCCTCCTCTACCAGGATTTCTTCAAAGTCTTCTTCCTCCTCATCGGCTTCCAAATTGATCACCTTCCCCTTTTCTTCCATAGTGAGCCTTGTCCTTAATGGATTCCTAGGGGACACGCACACTGGGACCATTGGCTGCTTGTCTTTCTTGGGTCTCGGCGTGTGCGACAATTTAGGGATTTCTGCAACTATCTCGACACTTTTTGGGGCTTCTCCTACCATCATTGCCTAGGCGGCCTCCTCAGCAGTCATTACTTCGGTATCCATGGCTTCCTTAGGCACTACCATACTACTATTCCACAATTCTCTCAATAGCTCAGTTAAGTGCTCAAACAACGACTTTGACTTCAAAAGATCAAATAAATCTGGGTTCATGAATCTTTGGGTGTGCAACAACTCAATTCTGAAATGGCCAAGTGTAGTATACTGGGTAGCCATTTGCAATTTATAGTGCCTTTTGAATTTGAATTCAACCATTCCCCCCACATTCGGTCCATTAATGCTCACTTGGTGGCATATTTTCACAAATCTAGCCCACAAAGCTCGCCTTAAATGCCCACTACCCACTCCATTTGGTCTCAAACCAAGCATCACATCATGAATAGTGACTGTAATGGTCACTTTCCAGCTACCCTCGCTCTGTCGTGGACCCTGTGACACTTCACTACTGTGCGCAGCTCCCGGGCAGAGTAGTTTATAGTCCCGTGCCTCCTTTCAGCTGCCTGGAGCACTAACACTGTGCTTTCTGTGGCTAGTCAGATGGTGGGGCCACATATGTATGGCTTAAAATGACTACCATTTACTTTTCCTGGGAAGAGTTCTCCATTTAATTTCACCAACTTCGTCGCGCCACCATCTCTGATCTCCTTAATGGCATATAGTCCCAGCCAATGCATTCTGAGCTTCCTTGGTAATTTATCAAAATTACTATCATATAACAACACCAAATCATTCACCTTAAAGGTGTGCAACTTGATATGACAATCGTTCCAGGCTTGTTCGTGCTGCTTTTGTACCTGCTAGTGGGGTCTAGCCAAAAATCGTTCTTCTTCGAGCTCCTATAACTGCGCAAGCCTCTCCTCTAGGGCTTCACGGTCCGTCATACCTGTGAGCGTTGCTATGCGTAGACTAGGCATGATATAGTCCATAGGAATTATGGCCTCTAAGCCATAGACAAGCCTAAAAGGTGTTTGTCTCATTAGTTTCTTGCATGTCGTCCTATAAGCCCATAATACTATGGGTACGCATAGGTCCCAATCACTTCGCTGCATATTGCATACCTTATTCAGTATGTTGTATACCTTGTTGAATGCTTCCGTGCGGAGAACCTTCTATGCGATTGTTCTTCCTATGTGATGTTTCCCCAACATTAAGAGCCATTTGCACATTCTCCCCCCCAACACATGCTTTTTGACCATACCCCTCAACGTGAAGTTCATGTGCATCCACGTAGGTTGTTTTCCATGTGCATGCACCCACCTGGCTAGATGCGCACATAGATCATCTTGTCCATTGTACTTGTCTATCGATTGCACCCTAGGTTTCCCAAATCACGTGTGCATCATCCTTCTACATTTGCGCCAGTCGTCAAAGCTCCCTTTATGCATACCCCACCACCTCGCAGGCATAACATGCAGTACCCAATCCAAGGCCTGGAAGTGTTGTTTTTCCAACAATTCCCTTTCAAATTTATCTAAGAAGGTATCTACCTCACTTAACCCATCATAATTAGGTAGATCTCTCACTTCTGTCGATACGCAACACAATGACCTTGTCATCATATTACAGTTCAACGTGGTTACGTCATGTAACCGATTCTGCCATCGCTCTATCTCCTCATTAGAATCCGAAGTACAGGTGTGTTACACAAAAATATCATCACCTTGATTATTTGCAGTTAGTATGGGTCTATCACTACCTATACTAGCCTCCTAAGCAAGTCTCAGACCTCAGCTATTCAAAACAAGCTTTGGAAATGATAGAAAGACATCAAAAAGCAATGTAACTTTGGTTCTGCACTTTTTCTCACTTTTGCCTGCGGGCCCGCACCTTTTGTTCATAGTACCTGCGTACTTATACGCTCTGTATGTAAAGGGGAGGGTGCGTACCCCTGTGAAAGTCAAAAGGCGTAATTTTTATCTTAAAAAACTCACTTTGGGTTAATTCTAGATTTTTCTAGAAGGAATTTTGACGTGGATTGTTCGCTCCAAAGTGGTTCATGCATCCCAAAAGAGAAGGAGCTAATCCCTTGTTAGGAGGAGCTATCCCTTTGAAGGAGGATTCTAACCCTTTGAAGGAGGACCTAGTAACTGCCCTCCATTGCACTATAAAATGAGGCATTGAGTTAGTGGCTAGAGAGGTTAGAAGCTGAACATTTTTGAGGGTAAATGCTGGTGAAATCAAGACTTCCTATTTGAGCTTAAGAGGAGAGATCACATACCTTTTTGGCTTCATTGGGAGTGAGTGAAGCTTGTCAAAGTAGAGGAGACTTCTTGTTGGACCCTGGGAGGAGCTTGTACAGCGTCAAGGCAAAGGTTGTAAAGTTCTTCTTCTTTTGAATTAATACAATCAGGCTCATTTTTTTCAACAAGTATCTCATGTTATTTGTTTCATGGACTCCTTGACTTTCATGTTAAATATGTTTTATAATATTGGTTTTTCAGGTGCTATTTAATTGTTTGCCTTGTTTGTGTTTGCAGATTCACGACAAAGGAACTCATTTGGATCAAAGAAGCGAGGGCATCCCCAAACTTGCGTTGGACATAAGGTAGGCCTTGAACACACTTGTTTGCCATTATTTATAAAAGCACATTTAGAGAAAGATAGTGTCTGGTTGGTTTGCTTGTCATTAGGTCTTCTTTAGATCCTAGGAAGGTCTATCTTGTCTGCAAGATCGACTCATTCCGCGTGACAAAATGGCGACTCCGCTGGGGACTTGATTGTTTTCCTCGTTTTTCTTTGACTTGCGAAACTTGCTTTTTTGTTTCTGTTTTTGGCTTGTTGTGTGTGGACTTGGGTAGACTTAGTGTATTTAGGTTTGTTTTTTATTTTTCATTACTTTAGTCGAAGTCTGCAGTCTGTGCTTGTATCACAGTGCGTACCTGTACGCACTTTTACTTTGTGCATAGAGCGTACACGCACCTGTGTAAACTTTGAACCTGCGTACCCTGCTAAAATTTTGAAATTTTGAATTTTACTCTTTAAATTAGTTTTATCTTGATTTTGTAGTTGTTATCCTCTGCCCATACCTACATCATGTGACTTGTTAAAAGCTTTCCTTGGTTTAATTTCATTAGTGTTAGGGTTTTAGGTGAAATTCCTAGGAGTTTTGCTTGTTGGGTTTGTTTTTCGATTTGGTTGTGTAGTGGCTCTGAGCTTAGAAGCTGTAGGGGCTTCAGATCACCTTAGTGTCTACCAGCTTTCTTATGAGTCTGACCATTTATGAAATCTCCCCTTGTTGAGGAATCCGCTTTGAGTTTTCTCTTTACAAAACTTCGAAAAACTTTTGATTGAAAGTTTGGTTTTTCATTTTCAAAAAGAAAACAAAATTGGTTGTTCTTGACTTATTTGTGATTCTGGACAAATTGGTCCTTGGTTTGCTTATAGCCAAGTAAAACATCCTCGAAAAGACATTTTGTGAGCTTTTACTTCAAATAGGTTTTCATAGTTCGTAGATCTTAAGTTTGCTTTATTCATAGTTTTCTCAAGATTTGCTTTAGTTATAGTTTTAAATGTTTTATAAAATATAAAAAATATCTTTTGAAAAAAGTTTGTTTTTGGTAGCATTTGAGTGTTTGAATGAAAAAAGGAAATTCTTGTGAAAATAATTAGTTGTCTCGTTTTGAGTGCATTGGAACAAATACTCTTCTTTTGATTTCTTTGTTAAGAAAGATTTTTGTTTACAAGTATTTGCATTCTCCAACTCTTTCCTAGCTATAAATTCATTGAAGAGAAAAGATTGCTTAATCATCTTAAGTGTGTTTTTGTAGTGATTTTGAGTCGAGTCTTTACACCAAGAGTTTCATCTCCATCACCTCTTGACTTGATCAAAAGCCAATAAAAATCACGCTTAAAATAAAATCAATCTAGCAACTTTTTGTTTCTAGGGCTCTAATACACCAACATAGCTTAGGCTAGTATCTTGGAGTAGGGAGTAATTAACTCTCCAAGGTAGTAAAACAAACAAGTAGCTGTATCTTACGGTAGGAGAGAAATCCAATTGTTGCATCTATGCTCTGGGAAAGCTCCTCTTAAAGGAGAAGCACGAGATCGTGTCCGAACCAGTGTGGGAATCAATCCTTCCTCATTGGGAACGATGCCAGATATTCACGTATTAAAAACGGTAAACTTCGG
Source organism: Pinus taeda (assembly GCA_000404065.3). Taxonomy (NCBI): domain Eukaryota; kingdom Viridiplantae; phylum Streptophyta; class Pinopsida; order Pinales; family Pinaceae; genus Pinus; species Pinus taeda. Next base: position 36,059 of record APFE031277436.1, on the reverse strand, counting down.
ATTAACCATTGTCGAGGAGCCTGGGGTCACTTGTTGGTAAACCTTGGTTTATGTCGAGGAGCCTTCAAGGGGATTGAGCTTGCTACTCTGCCCTTGCGTGCGTATCGGATCGTAGACTGTTCCCCCAGGTATATTTGCTTATGTTGGTAACCTTAGTGATCATATTCTCTAGGATTCTTCCTAAGGTGACAGTGGCGGGAAGATCCCACTGTACCTGGAGCAGACGTCGGCTAGACTCACTTGGATTTTCTGGGGGGTTCTCTTCACTCGAGATGATTTAGTGGAGAAACTTGTGCTAGTCTATTCATTAAGCAGGTTGCCGGGGTAACTGTTCCAACTGCTATTTCTGTATTGAATTCTGCGACATTGGATTTCATCACCAACTAGTGTCTTCGGTATGGAAAGTTACTGTTTGTGTGTGGTTTGACTCCTAGATTTGATAACGCGTGTTAATTTGTTTGTTTTTACTTTTAGAGACCATAGGTGTGAATTGTGAATTTTAATTGTTAGGTGTGAATTTGCGAATTGTTAATTTTAGTTTTAAATTGTTAATAAAATTCACTGAAGTTGAATATAATGGAAAATGTTCCAGAATTTACCAACCAAGGAACCCCTCTTAACGAGGATCCTAGTACTTTTCCTTTCTTTGGAAATGTTGGTCCTCCTTATATGGCTACTTTGTCATTACCTGGATTTACAATAGGTTTACCAATATGGTTATTTTCAACTTCGTTGGCCCCAAATGCTCCAATTGTTCCACCTCAACCGAATGCTTCACCTCAACAGAGTTCACCATCTCAACATCACCAAACTTCTGTTGACCCTTTACCTTCTTCGCCTACTTTTTCTTCCTCCATTTCTTCCTCTTCGCTTGGTAAAATCCTTGACGCTAGTAACCAGGTGGCTAAGAAGAAGAAGAAAGGGAAGAAGAAGAAGAAGAAGAAGAAGCAAGATAAGAAAGAAGTCAACCAACCAACCACGACTGTAAATGTTAGTTGTGTTGAGGAAACCTCCAACATGCATCATAAACCAAAATACCCTTGCAGGATTTGTAAGGGTGTCCACTTGCTTATCAATTGTCCTGGTATTCCAAAGGTCTTGGAAGTATGGTCAGAAAAATCTCATCAACTGTCCATTGATCCATCAACCAGTGATAGTCAGGT